>WOVY01001821.1:0-62944 GCA_013436015.1 Rhipicephalus annulatus | reverse complement strand
TATGCTCTAACTTTCGCCGGTTTCGTGAAAGATTTGCGGCACTCACACGCCAACTCACAAACCTTCTCAAACACGTCATTCTGTTTTATTGGGGTTCTCTTCAAGCTAACGCTTTCTCTTCACTAATCACCACTCTAACGACACCACACATACTTGCACATTTCGACCCAGATGCTTCTACAGAAGTGCGCACATACGCTAGTGGTCACGGCATCGGCGCAGTTTTGGCCCAAACTCGGCGAGGCACTGATCGTGTAATTGCATCTGTAAGTCGTCTCCTTTCACAGTCCGAGCGTAACTACTCTAGAACAAAACAAGAACGCCTTGCCCTTGTCTGGGTGGTTTCGAAATTTCGTCCTTACTTGTATGGCCGCCCGTTCCTTGTCGTCGCAGATCATCCCGTTCTCTGTTGACTTTCTTCACTGAAGGACCTTCTGGACAACTTGTTCGTTGGGCGTTGCGTCTTCAGAAGTACTCTTACTCAGTTGCTTACAAGTCTGGACGCCTCCATCTGGACGCCGATTGCTTGTCCCGCTACCCTGTTGACCAACCAGATCAATCGGTCGGCGAGCTTGGCCCCTACAGCATCATGTCCATGTCTAGGTTTCGTCAGATTGGTGACGAGCAGCGTCGTGATACTTCCTTGCGGTCACTCATTGCACGCCTGGAGTCTGACCCTAACAACGTGTCACTCCGCATGTTCGTTCTCCTAAATGGCACGCTGTACCATCGTAGCATCTAGCCAGATGGCCCTGAGCTACTTCTAGTCGTGCCTAACCATCTACGTTCAGCGGTCCTGCATGAGCTTCACGATGAACCAACTGCCGGCCACTTGGGCGTATCTTCCACGTACGACCGCGCCCAGCGCCGCTTCTTTTGGCGTGGTTTCGCAGCTCGTTGGATGCTACGTGGCCTCCTGCGATAAATGCCAACGTCGAAAACGACCTGCCGCCCCCCTGCTGGACTCCTTCACCCGATCTGCATCCCTACCGAGCCTTTCTTTCGTGTTGGTGTACACCTTCTCGGACCGTTCCCTGAATCAAACTCTGGGAACAAGTGGGTCGCCGTTGCTATAGACCATGCGAAGAGGTTTGCCATCACTAGAGCCCTACCCACTAGCACTGCTACTGACGTTGCCGACTTTTTGCTCCACAATGCAATTCTACACCATGGCACTCCTCGGCAATTGCTCACCGATCGTGGACGCGCATTTTTGTCATGCCTACTTGACGACCTTTTGCGCTCTTCCTCAACACAACACAAAACTGACGACTTCCTACCATCCTCAAACAAATGGCTTAGCGAACGCCTAAATCGCGCCCTCACGGACATGCTCTTGAAGTATATCTCATCTGACCACATGATTGGGATTTCGCGCTACCTCACGTGACGTTCGCCTACAATTCATCTCGTCATGATACCGCAGGTTATTCACCTTTTTTATGCTCTATGGCCGTAATCCAACCTTATCACTGGACACGCTACTACAGACTACTACACCTTTGCCGAGTGAATACGCACGCGACGCTATCGCTCGTGCCGACCACACAGGTCAGATTGCCCGCTATAGACTGCTGGCTTCACAAGCAATCCAAAAGGCTCTCTACGACAGCAAGCATGTCGACGTTGACTTCTCACCTGGTCCTCTAGTTTTTCTCTGGCACCCAGTTCGTCGTGTTGGATTGTCAGAGAAGTTGCTATTCCAGAACAAGGGATCTTATCAAATCATACGACGGGTAACGGACGTTACCTATGAGGTCATTTCAGTCTCCGGGACTAACCTGTCTGCAAAACACCCCCAGAGACGTAGTCCACGTCAGTAGGTTGAAACCATACCGCCCTCCTTCTGAAGAACACGTATAAAGTGCATCGAGCCGGTGCTTTTACAACCGGGGGGTAATGCTACGTAGCTATCGTATGAAGGGTGAATTATTCTGTGGACAGAAGACGACGAAGAGGACTGGTTTGCTCGCTCTGTGTGCTGCGCTTCGATTTTATCGGTGTAAATACACTGGAAAATTGTCACGTCCCGTCTCATATTACGTAACAATATAGTCGACTTATATATCAATAAAAAGCTTGATTTTAGTAAATTATAAATATGTTTACTGTGGCGGAGCACGTGCACCCAGCCTCCCTTTACCTTTTACGGCAACGCGAAAGCCTAGTTGCGGGAACACCCCAAGGCCGCAGCTCGCGATCCCCCTTTACCGGCGCGCGGAACATGTCTCTCCTCCCTCAGCCAGAAAAGGTAGTATTCTCGTCAGGGAAAGGGACACCGAATCAGGCAACAAAACAAGCATGGGTACAGCTGCATGTTCTCTCTGACACCGGCCAAGAATGAAAGAGGTCAAACCCGCAACACCCTGCAAGCCGAGGACGTCAACAACCAAGGAGTAAGCGTCTACTTTTGTTTCTGTACTATCTCCCCGCGACATTTGCGCGCTATCGCTAACGCCTAGCAAAAAAGTGTTGTTGACGTAGCCTGTTGCCTTATTTGCCCGAACCTGTGTAGCTGCAATGAGACTAGCTACGGATAGGGGACATTAATCGTGCACGGTACGACTGTGTGCGGCTGGAACATTAGCTATAGACAGGCTTCTGCGTTAGCCGTACATAGGACGGAACAACTACATCTGGCGCCCAACGTAACGAATTAGACAACGCGGCTAGTTTTGTGGATGTGAGCAACTACCGACGCTTCTCCACACTTAGGATAACAGGCATGTCGAAATTCCAAGGTTTGTCAGTGTTGTCTGATGTCGCGTGGCAGAGTGGCGATCCTTTGGCTAACGTGGTGGCACTGTTAGGACTTTCTGACAGCATAGATTTTGGTCGTTTCACGCGGGATGATCAAGCGGGGGCAGAGACCGCGTTTGCAGAGATTAGGCCTAGGACGGAAAGCGTCACGCATTGCGCTCCGCCATCTCGCGACGCGAACAGGGAGGCACCCCCACAAGCTGCTCCGACAAGCGCCGCAACTGTAGGCGAGTCTGCGGGCAATAGTTTGCCCTCGAGCAAGGTACTCTTACAGAGTACACTGTCACTTATGCAAAGCCTTGCGAGCGCCCTGCCAAACACAGCGCAGGCCCCCGTGCAGACTGTGCGACCACATGTCAAGGTAGACATAAATACCTACACGGGTCACCACGTCTGCAAGAGCGCCAACGAGTATCTTGACCAGTTGCTCTATTGTCGCCGGCGACGGGGCTTTCTGATGCCGAACTTCTTGAGTGTGTGGTCCTGGTGTCGCTCACGGAGCAAGCGGCTTAATGGTTCCCACTAATCGGACATCGCGCCCGCACAATAGAAGAGTTCCGCGACAGCTTCCGCGGTGAATTCCTACCGGCTAATTATGAGTGGAGTTTGCAGAGAGAATAGGAGCTACCACCCAGCATTTGGACAAATCCTTGCTGGAGTATGTACGGGCGTTGGACGAACTGTATTGTTTCGCTAACCCTCACGTCACCAACGCAAAAAAAGTCGAGCGCGTTATACGACAAGCGCGCCCGACTTTTGCAGCGCACTTCAGGGGATGTAAGTTCGCAGACCTTGATGAGCTCACCACCTAGACAAAGCGCATACAAGGGGACATTCTCGTTGCGCGAACGTATCGCACACCTCCACCCGCAGCGCAATCGAGCTTCGCTGTGCGTGGAATGGCGGCATGGTAGCCTCAGAAGCGTTTAGGGGTAATGCGTCAGCATCGTTCGCTGATGAGCACTCACCACGGGTTGGGAGCAGTCAGACCGCGCTACAGACCCCTACGCTTACGCGCTCCGTACGGCCCACGCTGCCCCCGCGCATGACATTCCAAGGCAGGAGCACGCGGTCGACACGAGGCTTAACGAGCGGCGCAACCCAGAGCGAGGACCACCTGATCGAGGCAACTTACAATCGAGCCAGCGTGGTGTCCGCGGTCCTTGCTATCGGTGCGGCGCGTTGGGGCACATCGCCCGTGAACGCAACCGCACACCGGGTCAAGAGCAAACGCGCGGCTCGGGAAATGGACAGCGCCACTAGTGATCCACATCGGGCATCGCGCAGTGATCAGTAATTCCACCAATGCGTTCAGATCACTTGCACCGTCAGTCTGTCGCGCAAGTCAGGCCGTAGGCTCGCCTGCGCCGCTAATCGAGTTGACGATAGCTCGAAAGAAGTTCGTAGCACTTTTGAATACTGGGGCAAGTGCTTTTTTGTTCGGCGACGACGTGTTGCACCATCTCCGTGAGAACAATATCTGCTTGAGACAAAGCAACACCATCTTCTACCTTGCTAGGGGCACAGCGCCATCGAGCGGCGCAGTTAGGCTCGTGATCTGCTGGATAGACGCGTGAGGCGACAACGTTTCGTGCATCTTCCTGGGCTGTCAATGTCTCTAATCCTAAGGGAGACGTCTTCGCCAAGTCGGGTATTGTCATTGACATTGCAAACGGCGGTTACCGCGAGCGTGACGGAGACGCGCTAAAGCTTTTCTCTGAGGCTCCGCATTGAAAAAGGCATGCCAATCGCAGGGAGAGGCACGAGTACGCGAGGAGGAAAGTGAGTCGAGAAAGCGAGTAACTACCCCACCGAAACAATGTGCCACACTGCAGGGAAGGTCAGTGGACCCGCTTTCGTGTAGAGGCACAGAGTCTACTAGAAGGGGAATGAGCTGTCGTCGCGTTGTACGAGTATGACGCGATGTTTACTGACCGTTCCGGTTGCACTACGCTGGTCAAGCATAGAATTGGCACTAGTGATGCACGACCTTGGAAATGCAACTCCGACCGATCAGCTTGGCTAAGCGGAAAGCACTTGACGCCACCTTGGATGAACTTATTGACACAGGCATAGTTGAGAGGTCAAACAGCCCATGGGGTTTCCCGGTAATGCTAGTTCCAAATAAAGATGATACGTATCGCCTTTGGGTACACTACCACAGGCTGAATGAGAGTACGAAGAAGGACGCGTACCCTCTTCCCTCCATTTCATCGTTGGTATCCACCTAGGTGGGGCGAAGTGCTTCACTACGCTCGATACTAGCCGTGAATATTTTCAGGTTGAGATGGACGAGCGGAATGAAGAGAAGTCAGCTTTCACGTGCCACAGGGGACTTTTCCAATTCAGGAGAATGTCTTTTGGCTTGGTGGAAGCTTTCGCTACGTATCAGAGGCTAATGGACCGTGTTTTGGGAGTGTAAAGTGGCAGCATGCACTCGCACATCTAGATGACATAGTGGTTTACTCGAAAACGTTCGAAGAGCACTTGCGCCACTTGAGAGACATTCTAGAAAGGCTGAGGTCTACGGGCATCACTCTGAAGCCAAACAAAGCTCAGATAGCGGCGACCCGAATACAGTCGAGCCCACATATAACGGCCCCACGGCCCCACTTAAAATGAACTTTCGCTTAAAACGAACAATATCCGCATGACTGTGAAAATATACATTGGTTCAATGACACAAAATCGCACTTACAACGAACGTCTCTGAGCGCTGTTGATCGGTTTACAGTGAACGGAGTAAGTGGTCTGCCGACTTCCCGGGAAACCAATTTCGACCACCGATCAGGCATCGGTGAGGTGCCCATACATTCTTATTAGTAAACACCTACTCTACCTCTGTGACCCGCTAGTTGCCGCTCTCCCCAACCCATGGACGAAGGAAAGCTGTTTCCTTCCTTCATGCCCCGACTGCTTTTCGTTAAGCACCCCTCTGTCCTTTATCCCTCCGCTACTCTGAGCACCCCCGCATCGCCCCACAAGGCCTGTGTTTTCACACTGCCACCGATCTTTCAAAGACTGGTCGGCCATCTACCCTGTTTTTGGTCGCTGGTACTATCCTTGGCATCGCCGGGCTGGTGTGACCAGACCATTTGCCAACATCGTCGGCCACCGACTGTATCCGATAGTCTGCGTCTAGTGCACACGCGTACGCTACCCCACCGACTTCGAGAATTTGCGATTCTTTTCGTGTTTAGGACTTGTTCTCGCACACTTCACACTCAACTCAGCATGCCTTCCACGCACGTGCGGAAGCGCGAAAACAGCTGTTAATTTGTGCGGAACGAATCCCGAAATATCGAAGTTCGTGAGGCCACGCAAACCCGCCGGCGCAAAAAAAAAAAAAACGGTTTTTGACCACGGCCGCCGAATTTTCAAACACCGCCGCGCACACCTATCCAGGCGGCCATGCTTTGACTACTGCGCGCGCAGGCACTCTTTTCAAGTCTTTCTACGTGCGAGTTTCACGGACCTTTCATGCAAGCTACCCAACCTGCCTACTTCCCGTGTGTTTTGGTTGCAAGGTCGCCCTCCCGCCCCATGTTCCCCTCTCTTTATCACAACTCCTTGCCCTTCTCTCGCAAGTCTGCTCTCCTCTCTTGATCCACAACCGCTTCGCCCGTCTCTACCGCTACGCAACGCCCGCCACGCTGGCTCGAATCAGTTTCGTTTTCTGACCGCAAAACAGGCCCAGAGCTGTTCCACGCGTTCTGGCATGCATGTCGCGTGTGCGTGTCTTGCTCGCTCTTGGTGTGCGTGTGTGGTCATGATGGCCCGCGGGAGGACTTGCACGCTTTTTTCTGCCGCTCAACAGAATGTCGAAAGTGTGACCGCTTGGCTTGAGCGTAATCCGCGAATTAGGTGCCGCGTTGCGAAGCGCTTGCTCATAGCTGTTGACCACCAGGCAGCCAACTTGCCACTTCGTGTGTCCCGGTATTCAGCTGTAGAGATGGTGAATATTTCGTGGGCAGTCGTGACGGCTACTGCGCGCGAAACTGTTTTCGCAAGGCCGACTTCGGCGATGTCGGGCCCGAGGCCAAGCCTAAAGCTTCTGAACTGCTGCGGCGATTTGTGGTAGCACGTCGTCGACTCTGACCTGGAAGAGCGGGTCAGACATGTGTTGCGATGATTTAATTACGGCCGATGATGATGCCGACACTACGGAACCATGCACGGATTGGGGCATTGTGAATGAAGTAGGCGGCGAGAGCGATTTGGAGGAATCGAATTGCGAGAACGACGAAACTTTGGAGCCAGTGCCTCATGCAGCTTATGCCATGGGCCTCGGCGAACAAGCACCTTGCCGTTTTAAATGAACACGAGACCGCACTTATCGCTTCTGCTTTTCGAAACATGTGCATCACAGACTTTTGGGGGCAAAAAGGTGCGTTTTCACTCGCAACTTTTTTTAATGTTTCTTTAACAACGAACTTCGGGATACACAGCGATCGGATGCCGCGTCACACTCAGCTTCGTTATAAGTGGGCTCAACTGTAACATTATTGATATTTACGCTTGACGAGGGTCGCATTTTGTCGGATAAGGGTAAGCTTGAAGCGATAGTCAGCTATCCATCGCCGAACAATATCGGTGAGCTGAGGCACTTCCTGAGGATGGTGAACTTTATCGCCAGTTCATTCCAGACTGCGCGGCAGTGCAAGCGCCTTTGACAAAGCTCTTGAGGAATGGCGAGCATTGGGCTTTAGAGCCAAGAGCAGGAGGCCACACTGCATCGCCTCACGAAGTTGCTGGACAACATGGCCGAGCTGCAGTTACCCGATTGGAACAGGGAGCTTGGGATTCACACAGACGCAAGCGACCAGGGCTTAGGAGCAATTCCACTTCAGGAGCATGGGGGTTCCTTCCGACCGATTACGTTCACAAGCCGTACGTTGACGCCTGCGGAGAGAAACTACACGGTAACCGAAAAAGAATGTCTTGCGACAGTTTTCGCTCTCCGTAAGTTTGACTTTACACTAACGAAGTTGCGTTTATGATTGAGACGGATCCTAAGGTGCTCACATGGTTGAGACGCTTGAACAAACCAAGTGGTCGCCTGGCGCGTTGGCCAATGCTGCTGCAGCGTTACGACCGTTCGCTACCGTAAGGGTAAGAACAATGCCGCGGCCGACGCACTATCGCATGCTCCAGTCTGACACGAGACAAGTCACGTAACAAACTCGGAAGTGGGCTCTGTGGCTGTGCCATCGCACGGTCCACTAACCCTTTCGTCTTCGCAATGCAGGCGCTCGCCCCTATCATCGCCCAGTTGCTGGTTCCTGCTCTGCTGGCTGCCTCATCGGATGTTCCAACGTGCCGAGAGGGACTCGGCACCGGGTATGACACCGTCCTTCTCATGCGTGCCGCAAACACATCCGGCTGTCCTGCTGCGCCGCCAGCAAATCACGGGACCACCGACGTCATCATCGTATCATCGCCGTCATCAACCAGTTCAACAACAACAGCCATAAATTGTCAGCAACCACCCGTCAAGCTTTGTGGGCTCTGTGGCTGTGCCATCGCGCGGTCCACTAACCCTTTCGTCTTCGCAATGCAGGCGCTCGCCCCTATCATCACCCAGTTGCTGGTTCCTGCTCTGCTGGCTGCCTCATCGGATGTTCCAACGTGCCGAGAGTGACTCTGCACCGGGTATGACACCGTCCTTCTCATGCGTGCCGCAAATGCATCCGGCTGTCCTGCTGTGCCGCCAGCAAATCACGGGACCACCGACGTCATCATCGTATCACCGCCGTCGTCAACCAGTTCAACGACAACAGCTATAAATTGTCAGCAACCACCCGTCAAGCTTTGTGGGCTCTGTGGCTGTGCCATCGCGCGGTCCACTAACCCTTTTGTCTTCGCAATGCAGGTTAGTGTACCATATGACCTGTCCTTTAAAAGAAATAGCAATTATTTTTTGGTACAGCTACCGAGCCCACATTGCTGTTGTGTCCTTGCCATTCAATGCGTGAATGTCGCTCGTGCTCTCTTACTGCTGTCGGGGGACGTGGAATCCAATCCTGGCCCAAACACTCTCCCTAAGGACCATCATCCTAAAGACCCCCTCCCAGCAAGCCTTATTCTTTCCGAGTTGCAAAAGTTATCTACGGGTCAGTCTACACTGCTCGAGGAAGTGCAGGGACTTAAATCTGCACTACTAACAACAAACAAAGCCATGGCTGATCTAACTAAACATATTACGAAGCTTGAAGTTCACTACCAAGGTCTTGTGACAGTTAAGAAGGATGTCAAAACAATTAATGGTAACACCGCAATAATGGCCCGTCAAATCTGCGACATGGAGGCGCGGGTTGACAACGCCAAAAATCGTTCCAGAAAAAATAACCTCATCTTTTAGGCCTCCCTGATCCGAACCCGTTCGAAAATTTTCAGACTCCGAAGAAATACTTATTAACCACTATCGCGAGCACCTAAACTTAACTCTTGACCCTAAACTTATTGAACGTGCTCACCGCCTTGGTCGGCACCGGCATGATCACAAGAGGCCTAGGATAGCCAAATTCACTTTTTTTAAAACCAAAGAGGAAATTCTCTCGAATGGACGCAAACTAAAAGGTACTAATTACAGTATTGGAAAAGATTTCTCCGAATCCGTTCGAAAAGCCCAAAAGCATCTTGTTGAATTTGCCCGTATGAAATCTGAGCCCTTCTCCGTGCGATACAAGACTTTGTTTCTTGGTAAAAAAAGACATGTTTTCAACGAAAACTCCCAAACTGTAAACGAAATTTCCAAGCAATCGCCCTGTCGTCCAAAAAAACAAAAAAACGTGTTAATGTTACAACACCTAAAACAAGCCTTTCCTTCTCTCTAATCTTCACTAATATACGTAGCTTCCTTTCAAAACGCGACGCAGTATCAAACCTTGTATCAACATCGGACAGCAACATACTGGTTCTCACAGAAACATGGTTGAAGGATGACGTCATCGATAGTGAGGTTCTTGCCGAATTGCCAGAGTTTGTTGTTTTCCGGAAAGACAGGAAACAAACACGTGGCGGTGGCATACTTATCGCTGTCAATAAGCAGTTATCCTGTTCACTGATAAATGTCCCTTGCAAGCTGGAAATTTTGTGGTTAGTCTGCCGCGTTGTACCGGAGACAATTCTGCTAGGTGTGTGCTATCGGCCACCGGACAATGACCCAAATTTCGCACAAGATTTAGACGATATACTCAACCAGCTAACTACTAAATATCCTACCGCGCATATCCTACTTTTTGGTGACTTTAATCTTCCTGACATCGATTGGCAAGACGCCAACCAATTAATAACAGGCCACTCCAGAACAAAAGAATTCATTAATGTCTGCTTAAATTTTAACCTAACACAGCTAATAACAGAACCTACACGTATTGCTGGTGAAACTTCTAATATTCTGGATCTAATACCGACAACTAAACCCGAAAGCTTGTCACATATTACACTTCTTCCTGATTAGCGACCACAAAGCTATTTATGCTGTTTTTGAATTCATCCCTAAACTACGCAAACCATGCAGTAAAACTATACGTCTGTACGACAAGGGGGATTACAACGCAATAAACGCTGAACTCAAAGCCTTCCTACCTCATTTTGAAACAACATTAAGTGAACGATCAGTGAACGATAACTGGTTAATTTTTTGAAGATAAAATTAAGGAGCTAACAAACAAGTTTATTCCCAGTACCACCTTCCGTTCTAATCAACTAAATCCGTGGTTTTCTAAACTTTTAAAGCGACTTGAAAATATTGATTTGATTAATTTGTGGGGTTTAACGTCCCAAAACCACTATTTGATTATGAGAGACGCCGTAGTGGAGGGCTCCGGAAATTTTGACCACCTAGGGTTCTTTAACGTGCACCCAAATCTGAGTATACGGGCCTACAACATTTCCGCCTCCATCGGAAATGAAGCCGCCACAGCCGGGATTTGATCCCGCGACCTGCGGGTCAGCAGCCGAGTACTTTAGCCACTAGACCACCGTGGCGGGGCGGTACTTGAAAATAAGAAAAAACGACTTTTTCGTGCAGCTAAACACGCAGCTACCGCCAGTGCATGGGATAGGTATAAAGAAGCTGAAACTTTTTATTATAATGCCATTCGAACCGCAAAAAGAACATTTTTTCACACTGATCTTCCGAAGATCTTGGTAAATAACCTTAGAAAATTTTGGGAAGCAATTAACCCTAACAGAATTCCACGTATTATTTGAATAATCCTTCGGGCGGGGAAGTTAGTGATTCTGAATGCGCAGAAGTATTTAACTCAGCATTCACTTCCGTGTTCACAAACAAAACTAACAGTCCCCTTCCGATTTTTCCGTCTAGCATCGTCTCTGCAATGCCCAGTATTGATTTTGTCGCTTCCGGAATAATATCGTAAATAGACAAACTCAATCTCTCTTCTTCAGCGGGATCAGACGATATTACCTCAAAATTTCTGAAAAATACCAAGCACATGTCTGCCATATACTTATCACTATTGTTCTGTCAGTCATTATCCACAGGTAACCTACCAATAAACTGGAAAATAGGAAAGGTCATTCCAGTCTTGAAATCAGGCGATAGATTATGTCCTCTCA
The DNA here is from genome assembly GCA_013436015.1 of Rhipicephalus annulatus. Taxonomy (NCBI): domain Eukaryota; kingdom Metazoa; phylum Arthropoda; class Arachnida; order Ixodida; family Ixodidae; genus Rhipicephalus; species Rhipicephalus annulatus. The sequence continues at coordinate 51,598 of WOVY01001821.1, read as the reverse complement.
ATTATCGCCCCATTTCTTTAACAAGCATGCCTTGCAAGCTCATGGAACACGTCATTCACACCAAAATCATGCACTTGGACTCTAATAACTTTTTCATTCCGCACAGTATGGATTTAAAAAAAAAAATTTTTCCTGTGAAACCCAACTTGCCCTTTTCGTTCATGATTTGCACACTAACCTGGACAATAACATACAGACTGATGCTATCTTTCTTGACATTGCAAAGACATTTGACAAAGTACCCCACAACCGCCTGATTTTAAAACTTTCAAAATTAAACTTAGACCCTAAAATTTTAACTTGGATTCGAGAATTTTTGACTAATCGTTACCAATTCGTTACCGTTAATGGACATAACTCTTACCCTCTGGCAGTAACATTAGGCATCCCGTAAGGATCTATTCTTGGACCCCTATTATTCCTAATATACATTAACGATCTACCTTTTCATGTATCCAGCAATATTCGTATGTTTGTAGATGATTGCGTAATATACCGTACTAACACATCAGCCCAAGTTGCATTGCAAGATGAAATGAACCATGTGCTTAACTGGTGCAATCGTTGGCTAATGACACTAAACCCTAATAAATGCAAGTCTCTCTCATTTCACCGTCGGCGCAGCACGCTCACCTATTCTTATCAAATCGGTAAAGTTGCATTGGAAAATGTCATCACATACAAGTACTTGGGAATCACATTGAGTAACGATTTATCATGGCGCGTCCACATTACCAATATCATATCATCAGCTAACAGATCGCTTGGGTTCTTAAAGCGGCACTTACGTCATGCTCCCCCTCCTGTAAAACTACAAGCTTATAAATCTTTAATTCGTACCCAATTTCAATACGGGTCGCCTATCTGGAGCCCTCATCAAGCATACTTAACCGACGCACTAGAATCACTCCAGAATAGAGCAGCTAGATACATTCATTCCTCGTATTCATATAACGTGAGTGTTTCATCTCTTAAACAAGAATCCAATCTTTCAAACCTTAACATTCGTCGCCGAGTTGCCAGCCTCATTTTGTTCTACAAGCTCTATCACAGTCAACTCGGCCAGCCGCCCTACATCTTGCCTCCTGCCCGCACATCTCACCGCACCACTCATTCCTTTCATGTCGGCCGGCCATGCGCTAGAACCACGACATTTTCCGCCTCCTTTTTTTTTTCGTGCAGCTTCCGACTGGAATGGCCTTTCCACTGATCTCGCCACCATAATGTGCCACTCAACATTTACACAAAATGTCACTCGTTTCTTTTCAATTTGAATACATTACATTGTTCCTTTTTGTGCCACTGGTTCTCAATTTGTCTTCTTTTTTTTCGGCAAGGTGTTACGCCTGTTAATATGTATACTGATTTTATTTCTGTATTGGTTACCCCTGTTCATACTTGTACCCATCTTGCATATGTATTACATTTGTTGTACGTTTCCCACCCCTTATGTAATACCCCCTCTAGAGGGTCTTTAAGGTAATAAAGTGAAGTGAAGTTAAGAATTGAGAGCGAGACACTCGCGCTGATGGAAACAGCGGAGAAAACGTTAGTTCAAGGCAAAAGTATGAACCACGTAGAGGCTGTCGTTAGCCCAGGGATTGTTTTCAGCAGAAGGGAACCATTAGAAGCTCAGCAGAAAGATCCATTTTGTCGAAAGGTGTTTGACGGGCTCCGGGAGCTGGGTGCCACCGCGCAAATGGGGGCAGCTGGTATTGCTGTCAGTGCGGAGCGCTCGCAACAGCTGGTAGTGCTGTGAGCGCGCTGCATTCATATCCGCTGGATTCTGACGACGTCCTGCTGGTGATCACGGATAATTTCACTAAATGGATGGAAGTTGTAGCGACACATATCCCGAAGGAGAACGGCCACTAGCGTTGGTCCGGTCTTAGTGAGCCGCAGGGTACGCGTTAACCGTCGCGGTGGCGAGAACACGATACTGCTCAAGGTCGCTACACTTTATTATAGTCTGTGGCAACACGAAACACACTACAGCCTGTTGCAAAGGCGCGGCCGGAAAGCAAATGTGCTTATCCATGCCACGGGCGTAAAAGTACTACACAGGGTGCCACGAGCACGTCTCCGTGGTAAAGGTGATTCACGGAGACACCGGGACCAAGGCCCGCTTGCTCGAGCGTGGGCAAAAGCGCTCGCATTGGCTTCGGAGGGAGACGGGTCGGCGTAGCTTGGCCACGCACTAGGACACCGTACCACCCTTCGGTTGAGCGTACGCAGAGGGGCAACAAAAGATGGGCGTTTTCCTCGGGCGCGAGGCGCCGTCAGAGAAGTTCGATGAGCCCCGAGCGACGGGAGTCGACGGACAGAAAAGATTGCGTGGCTCACCATCGTGTTTGATATAGGTGCAAGGGTTCGCGTGCAACACATGTGCGATCGTTAACCTGTCCTTTTTTCTGTGTTGACTTTCACTGAGCAGATGGAGAGTCGAAAGGCAAAGAGGTGCCACCGGAACAACTCAAAGAGAAGACCGGTCCTCTCGCCAGATCACCCCCAACATAATCTATGTCGTCATCGCGGCCCCACCCAACCAAGCAACGCCACTTCCAACCTACCCCATCGCCCTCATTATTGGGCCTTTACGCAAGAGGCGCCAGGGTGACCAGCCGCCAGCCCAGCCGGGAGAGCCAGCTGCCTCGAAGCCACTGTTACGACGACGAGCCTACCTGACCGACCCATGGTTGTCCGGGCACCCTTGGCCTCCGCTACCTTAAGGCCAAGGCGTGGCACACCATAGCCGAGACTCCAGAGCCTGCCAGACCAGCGAAGCTGGGACCCGATGCGGCAGCCCAGACCATGCAGGAGAGGGCAGCCTGGGGCCTGTGCTGAAAGAGACCTGTCACCAACTGGCTTTCCTCAGTTGCCACCAACAACCTGAGTGGCGAAGGCCGACGGGACGCAGTCCGGACCAGTGTGATACCGGCACCGGATCCAGGGCGGCAGTAACAACAGCGAAAGTGACAGCAGTGGCAGTAACGGCGGATGAGGTGACAGTGGTGGCAAAGACTGGCCATAATGCAAGTGGGCACGGGAGCAGTGGTGGTGGCTACTTCGGATACAACGGCGACAAGTGGGTGCACTCCACGGCAGAGAGCCGACCGCAGGAGGGCACGGATTTGGACCCTCTGTCCTAGCCTTGTTCGATGATGAATAACAAAATATTCTCATGTAGCAGTCTCTGTCGTTTGGGGGCCTTTTTAAGAAGGGGAGGATGTGAGGGAGCCCGTGCGCCCAGCCACCCTCTCTCTTTTATGGCAGCGCGAAAGCCTAGTTGCGGGAACACCCCTCACGGCCGGCGCTAGCGATCCCCCTTTCCCGGCACGTGAAACGGGTCTCTCCTCCCTCAGCCAGAAAAGGTAGTATTCTCGTCAGGGAAAGGGAAACCGTACCAGGAAAAAAAACGAGCATGTGAACGGCTGCATGCTCTCTCTGACACCGGCCAGGAACGAAAGAGGTCGAACCCGCAACTCCCTGTGAGCCGAGGACGTCAACGACCGAGAGTAAGCGTCTACTCTTGTTTCTGCACTATCTCCTTGCGACATTTGCGCGCTATCGATAATGCCTAGCAATAAAGTGTTGTTGTTGACCTAGCCTGTTGCCTTATTCACCCGAACCCGTGTAGCTGCAATGAGACTAGCTATGGACAGGGGACGTTAATCGTGCACGGTATGACTGTGTGCGACTGGAACATTAGCTACAGGCTTTTGCGTCAACCGTACATAGGACAGAATCACTAAATCACTTAAACCAAATCAATCGTTATTGTTTGGGGTAGGGCAGGCAAGAATGAGCACTAGTTACCCGGTATGGCCTAACTTTGCCTCAGTTGTGACCATTTTTTTTAAGAACTGCTACAGTTACAGCACTGTTTTTTGTACAGTACATTTAAGACATATTTATCTATTTCCTCAACAAACAAAATTTATGTAGGACTTCTACTTTATTGTTGGTATTCTAATGAAAACAGTCGAATTTTGTAACTTTAGCTGTAGACTGTCCGCTAACTACTGGCTAGAGGATGTTCACTTTAGGGACGTGTATAGTTAATAATATTCCTCACCAAAGTGTTCAATTTCATTGATCTACAATTTCTGGTTTTTTAATTAAAGTGATCTAATTGGGCAATATTTTGAAAACATGGACCTACCTCTGCCCATTTTCGTGGGAAGCTACTCAACCTCTGTAGTTGAATTTGCACCTAGATGAATAGGACCCCTAGTCTATCTCTTCAACGTAGAGCTTTTGCTAGCGGAAATGCAAAACAAGCTCCCAAATTTTCTTAATTTATCATGCCCCAAACGCCAACAAAACCACAGTAATCTTCTAACTGCGTTGAATCTCAGCATTCACAGCTTACTATACAATAGTTCCGGTCTCCTGATATAATTACACACTGGAGTCATACAGAAATACTGCATGATTACCGAGAAATCTATATATTTTTATCACTACAACAAATTTCTTCCTCTGGCGCCATCTAGACGGACGAAATGAAAGCAGTGTATTAGAAAGCTCCCAGTCTTTGGAGCTTTCTAAAGGTAGCGTGGAAAAACATTTTACCTCACGAGAGCTTGTCTTTCTTAACTTGAAAACATGGACCCCTTTGTATCCTCACCCAACTAGCACCCCACCGCCCGCTCCTTGAGCCAGTCTTTTCTTCTTGCCACTTCTTGCCACCACTTAGTGATATAGCGTGAAAGCAGGTAATCGATCCTCTAAATGGGGCTGAGGGTCGCCAGGTGAAAAGAAAAGCCGTATCCTTGGAACATCCCTTGTGTGTGTGTGTTAGCTTGCGGACTAACTCAGGTTCACCCAAGGAATGAGGTTGACAATGAGCGAGTGGTGAATAAGCGAGGGGTGAGGTCAACAGACAAAAGATAGCAAAAACGCCGGCACTGCGTGTGCGATACAAGCAAAGTAAGTAGACGTATGTAGGTGAAGTATCTCTGGAATGTTGCCACTTTTTTTTCTTTTTGCAAAAAAGTGCAGGTTAAAAGTGTAGTTATCTTGGCTTGTTGGTATGAATCCATAGCAAAACAGCATAAATACAAGACTAGGCACACATAAAGGAATAACACGAAAACTGTTTTGTGCTCGCTCAGTGTTCCTTTCTGTCATTGCTACGAACAAAACACCTCAACAAATAAACACAAGCTCTGTGTCAATCACGGTGTAAGAATCAGTTAGGTGATGACACTGCATCTGGCGCCGCATCCAGATTGTGTTCGCTGCAAGGGGTATTTCCGTTTGATGCGACAGATGGCGCTCACAGAGGATGGGCCAATGAGCTCACTGGGGAGGGACTCCGATCTGCGCATAGAAGGTTATTGCTGCAGAGCCTCTCTTGTTCATTGCGCTCGATATATACACATGCACATAGGTGCGAATAAATTATTACACTGTGACTCCGCTGTAACGAAACTGATTTCCTAATTTTCTATGCAGCTTATTTGCTAACAGTGTTTTTGTCATGTAAATGCTCCGACAACAGCAAACGTTGGCCTGGAGAAAGGTCACATTTCGAGCGATAGCAGTAAAGAGCTAATTTGGCTGAAATTCTGTTGTCGGCGGCGTTGGCATATTTTATTCAGAACAAAAAAGCAGTGTTGTCTGTGAGAGCAAATTTGAGGTGTCTGCAATAAGGGTAGCAGCCCGAGGGCAAAGGCACCCTAGCTATTAGAAAGCCGATAGTATACGTGGAAGTGCTTGTGAGGGTATGTGAGTGCATGTGTGCCTACGTGTTTGTGCACGCGCGGATAATGCTGTGGGGTTCTGGTTGCTTATAAACATGAATTAAACTTTGTCAGAAAGCTTTCAAATAATGTGCCACGAAACACATGCATTCTATTAGGAACTTAAATCGACATGCTACCTTTGCCAGTTTTGCTGCTAGCGTCACGCAGATGACTCCTATTCAGCCAGTGTAAACAGCATAGTATGGTGGGAAGAACTTAATTGGGTCCCGAAGATTGAATGTAGGTTAACCCGTACCAAACACATGTCTGGACTGCAGGGCCAGTGCCATCAGCCATCCTATGCGCTACTTTATTAAGCCGCGTGGACTTCAACAAGATGAAGTGCTTGACAGTGAAAGCGAGCTCACTACCTAAAACAGTACATTTCGTGCAACTCGTTCTTTAAGCTACCGACGCGGAATGCCAACAATCATATTTTGCATTTGATGAGACATCTAAAGCTATCAAAGGCTTTCGCTTTAATAAATAATGTCATGAATACCGTGGCCAGCAATGTTGAAAACAGTGACGTTGAAGTGCTAGAGACTTCAAAAAACGAGAAAATCTGGCTTGATGACAAAAAGTATGAAAAACTAATTATAATCACGTGAGTATAGAGAACATAAAAAAAATCACAGCATATCCACAGAGTAAATTATGATGAGTAGGGTGAAGCGCTGGAGGGTTCCATCACTAAACCTTGAACTGTCCGCGAATATCACCCACTACATCATCAAAGACGCGACAAACACTGTATATATTTATACAATAAATTTTATTATTCGTGAGTGGTAGCAATACGTCACTTTCGTTCCCCCTTTATTATAAAGGCTTCACGGTCGGTGAAGTGGCAGATCGGTGATGGGGCGCAGTGGTATGTTTGCAAGGACGAAGTAGTGGGCAGTTGACAAAGGTGGAACTAAAGGCGGTCCCGTACAAACAAGGAATTGACACAGTGGGACAATCTGTGGTTGTTTAACGCACCTGAATACAAGTACACGACCATCTTGCATTTCATATTGGCCACTTCTGAACAGTATTTGCTTATTGGTCAGTTAAGTAGTGGATCGGTAATGGGGCATAATGGGATGTTTACAAGGACGAAGTAGTGGGCAGTTGGCAAAGGTGGAACTATAGGCGGTCATGTACAAACATACAAGAAGTGGATAAACCCACGCCTTTAGGAGCTTCGTCGCTAAAAAAAAAAAAAACATGGCGGCATCACAGAAATAGCATGTACAATGATTTCTGTTCACTGGTTATTTTACAACATTTAATTTTTCCTGGTCCCAACAGGCCTAGATGAGGCAGCTCAAAAAAGTGGCATCTGAATTTAAAACAAGTAATTACTTTTCCGGCGTGATGAGTAACTGAGTCCCTAGCGCATAGGGATATATGTGGGATAGCTAGTGAACAGAAGGACGCTAGGTGAAGCCATGCTGAGTGTCTGGCTCTGCATGACGCTCTGCGATTTTCCATCTTTTCACCAGTTTTTTCTTAGATGTGCTGAATTTGATGTGTAATATGTGATTCGGGAACATCCAAGGACTCTGTGGACAGCACAGTTCCTGGTGAGCTCTTCGACTCTTCGTAAATACAGGCCAGGACACGCCCACCACAGGAGTACGGAGTGCTAACACCACCTACGGCAGCGGCGTTGGCTGCTGTGCGGGAGACACCGGGCACATTGCCGCAACAGATGGCGACGCTGGCTGCTGCCGGGGTTAGGACACCGACAGGGCCGAATGCTATGATGAGCACGCCTAACCATAGCTGCCATGAAGCTGCAAGCTTGCACCAACCACTCAATGCATACGCTGCGTTCTCAGACTTCGATCAGGACTACATGAAGTGCCATGACACCAACGAAGGGGGCGACATCGGCCTACACAACACCGATATGCCCACCTTGTGCGCCGAGCGGGAGGAGGATAAAGAAGGAGACTGGCAAATGGTACTGACTGTTTGCCAGAAGAAGGCTCTCACAAGAGCTGGGAAAAAAGCGACCACAACTGCGAGCGGGTATGATTTATCGAGCTCTCACCCAGGACCCACTAAGCCACCACCGATGAAGAGAAAGCCAGGAGCAGCCAGACTACCTCCTCTGCCGAAGGACGACTTCAAAATAATTTTCCGACCTCATCAAGGGCTGCCAATCAAAGACTTGACAGCACCGCAGGTCTCCGAAGCAGTGATCATGGCCACACAAAGGAAGGTGAGGGGCGAACACTTTCTTCTGCACCTGAAGCCTGGATCAAATATCATTATCGTATCTACCCCCAACCAAGAGATAGCAGACATCTTTAGAAAGATAATGACACTCGTTATTAACGGAAAACAACATGCAATGCAGTGAACGCTTATATCTCGGCAAGAGAATATACAAAAAAGGGCGTTGTGCATGGTCTTGCAGCACGCACAAGTCCAGAAACGCTTCTAGCCAATGTGCGCATCAGAAGGCAAGGCCTCGAGATCCTTCGAGCGCAAATGTTCGGTGAAATAAAGACAGCTGTCATTACTTTCTATGGCCCAATAGTAGCTTGCTTTGTAAACTACATTACTACATGAGGGGGGAGAAATGCCATGTTACAAATTCAAGCATACTGTGCAGTTCTGCAATGCATGCACACAAACGCGCCACAGGACGGACATTTGCCCTCACCCACATTCCACAGTGTGCAACCGTTGCGACGCTAAGAAGCCAGAGGCGGAGCACGAATGTAAGCCCACCTGCACCACCTGTGGGGAAGAAAATCTTGCCGGCTCGAAGGACTGCAAGAAGCGCTACAAACAACTGCAGCCAATAGAGAAAACCACAAAGAAATCACCCGGGCTAGCCAAAGCTTCCAGCAAGACCATCAGAGCAAGACCATCAAAGAGCAAGCTGCACCAATACGACAACCAATGAGATCACGACACCGAGGTCAAATAAGGACTCGGACTCTTCAAGTCAACTCCCGTCCAAGTCCCAGTCCACGCACACATGGCTCATGCCAAGATCTGTCATCCCAACGAGCAAGAAGGATCCCTTCAATAACGAGGTGAGCTGGGCGGGGGAGGTTTCTACCACGGCTCCCATAACATCAAATCCAGAATACCAAAAATTGTATCCGAAAACAAGCAACTCAAACAAAGCTTAGATTAGCTTAAGCTGGAAATCACTGCACTCAAAAGCCAACTTGCCAATACTGCCGTTCAAACGAAGTCCACTCATGCGACTTCACCAGTACGCACACAAGACGTGCAATCTATAGAAAAAACCCTACAAGTTCTAGTACAAGAGATGCAAAGCATCCAGAACTACCAGCAACAATTATACACTGATTTACAGGGACTTACTACATAGAAGAAATGCTTGCCCGACAAAGACCAATGCGTAAAAGAGTGAACAGCAATTCTACAGCATCAACAGTGAACAAGGCTAAAAACGATGCAATCTCAGACTCGACAGAAGTCGAAAGTGTGATCAACAATGGCTTGTAAACAGTTTCGAACCAGAAACACCGCTGAGATATGGCATTGGAACTGCCGCTCTTTTCAAAAAAGAGCGCCGGCATTCCAGAAGTACATTAATCAAGCAATCAGTCAGCCTGATATTTTATGTCTTCAGGAAGTAGGAAAGGGTGCAGCTAAGCTTAGGGCTTACTACACAGTCACGAATCATCAATACCCGCGTGTTGCTACATTAGTGCACAAAGGGATAGCAGTGAGCACGCACTACGCCCTTCAGTGTGTTACAAAGCATCAAATTATTAAAATGCATACAATGAAGAAAGTGAAATAGAAGATATTTATTTGCAACATTACAGCCCTCCCAAGGAATGTCAGCCAGACATTTTGGCAATTCTTGAGTATGCTATGGGCCTCCTAGAGGGAAAAGGCAAATTCATACTCCTAGTCGACTTCAACGCTCCCCATACCAATCGGGGATGCAGATGGGATACGCCCAAAGGAAGAAACCAGGTATAAATTACAGAAAAATATGATCTGGAGCTAACAACTCTTCCGCTAACACCCACCAGACTAGGGAACAGGGTCTGCGGGGACACCTGTTTCGACCTTACGTTCACGTTCAACATAACGCAAGGCCAATGGAGGAATCTAGATGAAATCTGGGCAGCTATCACTATCTTATTGGCTTTTCAATGAGCACCGCCCGGCTCAAACACGGCTCACGCAGATACAACAAAAAACATATCTATCACCACGAAAACTCCGGCAGTTGGCCCACATCCATTGCACCTATGGGAGGCTCGGCGCAGCTTAACGAAGCGTTGGAAAACCAGGAGGCTGAACAGAATACTGAAGGCAAAAATAGCAGCTCTAACAAAGCAGGCCAATCAGGCCAATCAGTATTCCAGGCAGCTACAAGCGGAGAACTGGCTCCAGTTTTGCAATTCGCTGAGGGGAACGCTGTAGACTGCTAAAACATGGGCGATTCTACGCAGCATGCTAGATCCGAACTCAACAAAGGCGTCTAAGCGAGAACGATACGTACGCTAGCGGGTGAATACAAAGGTGACCGCCAAACACTGATAGAATCTCTTATAGATAAATATAAGCAAACAGGGGGCGATAGCGTTAAAGCTCTCGGCTATAAAGGACCACCAAACGACACTCTCGATGAGCCCATCCCAGTAGCGGAATAGTACACAGCGGCACATGACATCAGACAAAACACAACACCTGGAGAGGATGGCATCACCAACGTAATGTTGCACAACCTCAGCAATGAACAACTTGGACGCCTAGTCAACTACTTTAACAAGCACATTTGGGAAACAGGAGCAATTCCACAACAATGGAACGAAGCCAATATGGTCCTAATTCCCAAACCTGAAAAACAGAAAGCACTTCACAACTTGAGGCCGATATCGATTACGTCATGTCTCGCGAAGCTGTTTGAAAAAATAATAGTCGTCACGTTAAGTGATCACATCGAAAGGCACAACCTCCTATCCGCTTACATGTATGGCTTTCGCAAACATCTGCCGACACAAGATGTTTTCCTTAAACTTCGAGACGAAGTAATTAACGTGCCAACTGGAGCGGAGAATATTGTGGTGGTGTTGGACCTAAATAGCGCACTCAACCCAATGTCCCATAAACTTATAATGGAGGAACTACAGCAAATGAACTGTGGACAAAAAATTTTGACTATGTCAATTCCTTCCTAACTAGTCGAAGTGCCACAATAGGACTACAAGAAATTCGATTGCCGAAAATTGACCTCGCCAGCAAAGAAACTCCTCAGGAGGCTTTACTCTCGCCCTTACTATTTAACATTGACATGAACAAATAGGCTAAATGAAATCCAAGACCTCAAGTTTGTAATATATGCAGATGACTTCACGTTATGGATGCATAAAGGCTGATTAGGCCACAAGGAAAGCAGCTTGCAAGAGGCAATTAGCACCGTTGAACATTTTGCGGAGGACCACAGCATGGCCTGTGCACAGGAAAAGTCCGAATGGATCAGAGACCACGGAAAAAATTACCGCAATATACCAAATGTGCATTTTCAATTAAAAACAGCACTCTTCCAGAAAGAACCAAGATGCATGTTTTGGGCCTCTGGATACAAAGTAATCGGCAAGCGGATTACACTGCCGCAACCCTGAAAACGACAATGAAGCAAATAGCTTGACTAATTGGAAGAATCGCTAAGAAAGACAGAGGCCTGTACGAAAGCAAAACAATACGTCTGGTTTAAGCTTTTATCAGTAGCAGGATAACATACATTCTACCCTATCAAAACCTAAGTTGCTCGGAAATCAAGACGGAGGACCAGATAATACAGGTCGCCTACAAAGAGGCACTAGGATTGCCGGTGAACACTGCGAATGAAAGACTCTACGACACAGGAGTGTACAACACATTTGAGGAGCTGAAGGCCGCGGTTATGATAACTCAGACAGAATGACTGTGTCTACCACAACCTGGGCAACAACTATTATGTGAACTGAGCTATCCGGTTCACCCGCGATACTGCAATGCAAAATTAATCACATTCGAGCCACATCAGGACGCAAATACAAGCGACACTGATACCAAAAAAGATGAATGTCAAGTATCACAAAGGCAGAAGGCAAGCCCGAGCCAAGCAACTCATTGAAACCTTCGGACACAGTCAAGAGGTGCTGTACACGGACGCCGCATGGACTGTCTGAGGACACGTCATAGTAGCTGATCACAAAACACAAGGCAATAAAACTAATATAACGGCCTCATCATCATCAGCAGCAGCAGCCTGACTACGTCCACTGCAGGACAAAGGCCTCTCCCATGTTCCGCCAGTTAACACGGTCCTGTGCTTGCTGCTGCCAATTTATACCCGCTAACTTCTTAATCTCATCTGTCCACCTAATCTTGTCTCTTCCTAACCCGCTTGCCTTCTCTGGGAATCCAGTTAGTTACCCTTAAAGACCAGCGGTTATCCTGTCCACGCGCTACATGCCCGGCCCATGTCCATTTCCTCTTCTTGATTTCAGCTATGATATCCTTAGCCCCCGTTTATTCCCTAATCCACTCTGCTCTCTTGTCTTTTAGAATTACACCTACCATTTTTCTTTCCATTGCTCGCTGCGTCGTCCTCAATTTAAGCTGAACCCTCCTTGTAAGTCTCCAGGTTTCTGCTCCATAGCTAAGTACCGGCAAGGTACAGCTGTTATATACCTTCTTGAGGGATAGCGGCAATCTACTGTCATAATTTGAGAGTGCTTGCCAAATGTGCTCCACCCCATTCTTATTCTTCTAGTTACTTCAATCTCATGGTTCAGTTCAGCGGTTATTACCTGCCTTAAGTAGACGTAGTCTTTTACAACTTGAAGTGCACTATTACCTATCTCGAAGCGCTGCTCTTTTCCGAGGTTGTTGTACATTACTTTTGTTTTCTGCAGATTAATTTTAAGACCCACCTTTCTGCTCTCCTTGTCTAACTCCGTAATCATGAGTTGCAATTCGTCCCCTGAGTTACTCAGCAATGCAATGTCATCTGCGAAGCGCAGGTTACTAAGGTACTCTCCATTAACTCTTATCCCTAACTTCAGTTCAGTTCAGTTCAGTTTATTACCTTAAAGGCCCCCCTTTCTAGGAGGGGCATTACATAAGGGGTGGGGTTTTATTTAGATTAACAATAAGCAGTAAAAGTTGTTTTAGTATTGAAGATGATCAATAACACGGTCTTGAAAGGCAGATGATGAGGCGATGTTGGCGATGTCCCGGGGGAGGCCGTTCCAGTCCGTGGCTGCTCGAAAAAAGAACGAGGCAGAAAAAGCAGTGGTGCGCGAAGAAGGGCGGGAAACCTGAAATGAATGACTGGTTCGATGAGATATGCGTGGTGCGGCTACTATATAAGGTGGCTAATTGAGGGAAGAATGAAATAACTTGTGATAAAGCATGAGAGTTGCAGTGCGGCGGCGCAAAGAAAGGAGTGGCAGTCCAGATTTCGCTTTCAAAGATGAAATACTGATATCGTATGAGTAAGATGAGTGAATGAATCTGGCAGCACGGTTTTGTACCGCTTCTAATGCTTTGATTAAATACGCTTGATGAGGGCTCCATATGGCAGATGCATATTCTAATTTCGGTCTGATTAAAGATTTGTACGCAAGTAATTTTACATGTGGGGGGGCTAGGCGGAGATGGCGTTTGAGAAAACCAAGTGCTTTATTAGATGCTGAAACTACATTAGCGATGTGTGTATGCCATGATAAATCATAAGACAAGGTTATTCCAAGATATTTATAAGACGGTACTGATTCAATTGCGGTGTTAACGATGGAATAGTGGAAGCGATATGGGCTATGGCGACGAGAAAAAGACACGAGTTTACATTTAGAAGGATTAAGGGTCATTAACCATGTGTTACACCAATTAAGCACGTTGTTAAGGTTGGTTTGGAGATACACGTGATCATGCTGGTTACTGATAGTGTGATAGATGGCACAGTCGTCCGCGAACATGCGGATGCTGCAGGATACATGGTCGGGCAAGTCGTTAATATATATTAGGAAAAGAAGGGGACCGAGTACAGATCCTTGGGGAACGCCTGATGTGACTGGGAGAGGGTTAGATAGGTGGCCATTAACAAAGACTGACTGAGAACGGTTAGTGAGAAACTGTTCAATCCAACGAAGAATGTTAGGGTCTAGATGCAGGTGTGAAAGTTTTAGCAAAAGGCGGCGGTGAGGAACTTTATCGAACGCTTTCGCATAGTCTAGAAAAATTACATCAGTCTGCATGTTACGGTCTAGGTTAGTGTGCAAGTCGTGAAGAAATAGCGCTAATTGTGTTTCGCAGGAGTGACCTTTACGAAATCCATGTTGTGATCGATGAAAAAAATTACATGAGTCCAAAAAACTTGCGATTTGAGAGTAAATGACGTGTTCCATGATTTTACAGGGTACACTAGTTAATGAAATGGGGCGGTAGTTCAAGGGTGAGTCTCTGTTACCTGATTTGTACACTGGAACGACCTTCCCCGTTTTCCAGTCATCTGGAATGATTCCTGATGCGAGTGACTGTGAAAAAATCAAAGATAAATAGGCGGCACAAATTGATTTACCATTCTTCAGAAGCTTAGAATTAATTGAGTCCATACCGGCTGATGATGAAAGCTTCATGTTATCGATTACGGATGCAATGCCTTCTTCGAAAAATGAGATAGTTGGCATGAATGCTTCGATGTTAACTGATGGTGATTGTGAAGGTGCGTCAAGTTCTTGAGTGAAGACAGATACGAATGCGGTGTTAAATATTTCCCCACATTCATGGTCTGTCACTGGTTCATGCGCGTCGTTAGTCAGTGTGATGTCGCGGGTCTGCTTTGGATTTAAAAGTTGCCAAAATTTGCTGGGGTTGCTGGTTAGTAGCTTTGGTAAGTCATCGTGATAAAATGTATGCTTGGCGTTCCGGATCTCAAATAGATATGATTTTTCCACTTCGAAGTATTTATCCCAGTCACTCTGCGTGTCACGGCGTTTGGCCGAACGGAAGAGCCGTTTCTTTTTATTTTCAAGCCGTTTTAAACGTACAGAAAACCATGGCTTATTGTGATTAGCATGAAAGGTAACCCTCGGAATGAACATATTAGTGAGCACACTTAATTTATTTTTGAATATTGACCAGTTTTCATGTACTGTGCGAGTGGGAAACACTGATTTGTACTCAGAAAAAAAGGTGTTAAGGTCTTCAGTTATTGCATCGTAGTTTCCCCGGTCGTAAAGGCATATTGTTTTTGCGGATGTGTACTTTGGAGCAGAACTGAATGAAAATAGGGCATGTATGATTTTATGGTCGCTGATTTCTGGGAGATAACTGATAGATGAAAGGTTCTCAGGACTGTTAGTTAGTATTAGGTCTAGGATGTTTGCTCTTTCTTGCGTAACGCGTGTTGGTTCCGAGACTAACTGACTCAGGTTAAAATTTAAACATACGTCAATGAAGTTTTTAGCCTCTGCATGACATGATAATGAGGACATGCCTAGGTTATGCCATTTGATGTTCGGGTAATTGAAGTCGCCAAAGAGAAGGATGCGGGCATTGGGATAAGTGGCAACAAGTTGCCTTAGGCTATTGTTTAGGTGCCTACAGAAGTCTGGATTAGTATGCGGTGGCCTATAACAAACGCCAAGAAGTACTGTTAGGGGAGGAGCGTGACAAATGAGCCATAATGATTCAATGTCGGACGTTACGTGTACAACGGAACATGATATACCTTGGTGAATTGCGACCAGAACACCACCCCCTCGAGTACACTTTCGGTCGCTACGATACACGCGGAATTCGGGTAAGTCAGTCAGAATTTCAGCGTCCGAAACGTTATCGTTGAGCCAAGTTTCAGTTAGTACCAGTATATTGCTTCCGGATGACAAAACAATGTTCGATAAGAGTTCGCGCTTTGGAAGGAAACTGCAGATGTTAGTAAATATCACGGAAAAGGAGAGTGGTTTGGCAGGTGCCGGGCGCTGTCGGTTTGTAGGTACATGGTGACAGGGTGACTGCTATGTGATTTCTTTAACTGTGCTAGACAACTTATCAAAAATATAACGTTTTGGACCGATGTGCAGGGTTTTATACCGCAAGGAGAACTTAGCAGATTTAGCCTTGGCAAATGCTATTAATTGTTTTCGCGCGTGTCGAACGGAGAGCGAAAAGTCCTCTCCAATGCTGAAGTTAGTATTTCTTAATTTCCGGCCATTTGATAGGATCGAGTCCTTTGTTTTGTAACATGTGAATTTTACGATTATGGGGCGATTTCTACCGAACGAATGACGACCAAGGCGATGAGCTCTTTCGAAGTCATGAGGTCCTACGGTTATTCCTAGATTCTTATGGCAGAAATCGATAATTATTTTTTCCGAATCGTTCCATGTCTCGCTGTCAGTAGGGTCGGAGATGCCATAAAAGATGAGATTGTTTCGACGTGATCGATTTTCCGCGTCATCTAGGCGGTCTTCTAACTCCTCGATCTTGCGAGACATGCTGCTTGTGTCTGCCCGCATCTTTTCGATGTCGTCTCGGATAGGAATAAGGGCCTGGTAGTGTGCTTCTAGGTCGGTCATCCGTTTGCATAAATCCGTTAATGTTTTATCAGTAGTAATTAGCTGAGATTTGAGGCTCTGTACTTCAGTAATTACTTTGGATTGGCCTGCGGCTATTTTCTGAAGTTCTGTCAACACGGCATCGTTTCCGCCAGGGCCAGGGTTAGTTTCCACATCTCCTGACAACATCAACAAGGAATGAATAACGGAAACACATTCGGCGGCAATGGCGAGACAGCACCGTGGGCTCGGTAACTGCACCAAAACGTAATTGCTAGTTTTTTTTGCAAACAGCGCGTAGGATTTACTAACCTGCATCGCAAAGATTAGCGGGTTAGATGGCTGCGTTGAGGTGCAGTCACAGAGCCCACGGGGCGGTGCCGGCGGTGGTTGCGCTTTTATATGCAGCGGAGCTGTTGATGTCGATGATGGTGTGGCCGTCCACAATGCTTTGGCCTCCGGTAGCCACTGCTCCCCTGGCGGCACGGTCATCCCGGGTCGGCTGGTGACAGGCGCCACGTGGTAGCATCCCGACGCCGCTGCGAAGCACGGCTGTGCGCACCCCGATGACGCACCGGCAAAGATGCGCACCGAGGTCAGCAGTAGCTGGCTGGTGATCATATGGACGATCGTCTGCATCGCAAAGATTAGCGGGTTAGATGGCTGCGTTGAGGTGCAGTCACAGAGCCCACGGGGCGGTGCCGGCGGTGGTTGCGCTTTTATATGCAGCGGAGCTGTTGATGTCGATGATGGTGTGGCCGTCCACAATGCTTTGGCCTCCGGTAGCCACTGCTCCCCTGGCGGCACGGTCATCCCGGGTCGGCTGGTGACAGGCGACACGTGGTAGCATCCCGACGCCGCTGCGAAGCACGGCTGTGCGCACCCCGATGACGCACCGGCAAAGATGCGCACCGAGGTCAGCAGTAGCTGGCTGGTGATCATATGGACGATCGTCTGCATCGCAAAGATTAGCGGGTTAGATGGCTGCGTTGAGGTGCAGTCACAGAGCCCACCAATCTGGCTTCTGGAAATTTCTGTAAGCATGTGGTAAATAGCATTGGGGAGACTGTGTCCCCCTGCCTTACGCCCTTCTTGATTGGTATTCTGTTGCTTTCTTTATGAAGCACTATGGTAGCAGTTGATCCCCTGTAAATTTCTTCCAGAATACTTATACACACTTCATCGACGCCCTCATTCCGCAGTGTCTGCATGACGGCTGATATTTCTACTGAATCAAACGCCTTCTCGTAATCTATGAAGGCTATGTATAGTGGTTGATTATGCTCTGAGCATTTCTCTATTACCTAATTGATAGTATGAATGTGGTCAATTTCCGAGTAGCCTGTTCGAAATCCTGCTTGTTGCTTTGGTTGATTGAATTCTAATGTTTGCTTTACTCTGTTAGCAATTATCTTTGTTGATGATTGATTGATATGTGGGGCTTAACGTCCCAAAACCACCATAACATTATGAGAGACGCCGCAGTGGAGGGCTCCGGAAATTTAGACCACCTGGTGTTCTTTAACGTGCACTCAAATCTGAGCACAAGGGCCTACAACATTTCCGCCTCCATCGGAAATGTAGCCGCCGCAGCCGGAATTCGATCCCACGACCTGCGGGTCAGCAGCCGAGTACCTTAGCCACTAGACCACCGCTGCGGGGCAGCAATTATCTTTGTAAATAGCTTGTATACTACAGAGAGCAAGCTGATCGGCCTGTGATTCTTCAAGTCCTTGTCATCTCCTTTCTTGTGTATTAAGATGATGTTAGCGTTCTTCCAAGACTCTGGTACTCTTCCCGTCAGGAGACGCTTCGTAAGCCGGGTGGCTAGTTTTTCTAACACAATCTGCCCTCCATCTTTCAGTAGATCTGATGTTACCTGATCCTCACCAGCAGCTTTGCCTCTTCGCATGCTCTCCAAAGCTTTTCTGACTTCTTCTATCATTACTGATTGGGTGTCATCTGGGTTACTGCTAGTTCTTATAGTATTAAGGTCGTGGTTGTACCGGCTGCTGTACAGATCTCTGTGAAACTCCTCCGCTATTTTAACTATCCTATCCATATTGGTAGTTATTTTGCCTTCTTTGTCTTTTAGTGCATACATTCGATTTTTGCCTATCCCAAGTTTCCTCTTGGGATAGGCAAAACAGCCTCGGTCAACACCAAATGCACAGCCACAGCTGAAGCCTTAGCAATCGCCATGACAATCAAACATTCCGACAGCAGTGGGCAATTGGCATTGGTTATCTCCAGTTCTCAAGCAGCATGTAGAATGTATGTACATCG
This sequence comes from Rhipicephalus annulatus, assembly GCA_013436015.1. NCBI lineage: Eukaryota > Metazoa > Arthropoda > Arachnida > Ixodida > Ixodidae > Rhipicephalus > Rhipicephalus annulatus. The sequence continues at coordinate 33,018 of WOVY01001821.1, read as the reverse complement.
GAGATTACCGCGAATCGCACTAAGAATATTAGGCGACTCGCTCCGAGAAGACCACGCGATCATATGGTGTCCAGCTGATGAGGCCATCCCAGAGAATGAGAGCGCACATGCCTTAGCTCGAGAACTTACAAACCGAGCGGGGAGCCCACAGCACATGCCAAGATAGTCTGCTTACGATTCAATACATGCTCGAACACCAACGACACATGAGAGAACGTTTAGCCCCATCGAATCCGCAGCTGGGAACTGCAGAAGCTCGCGCATATAGAAAAATTGAAACGCACACCTATCCTAACTTGGAGAGGGCCCATCCCATGAATCCCACATTATATGGTAGCGCTTGTCCATGGTGTGGGGCACGACCGTCACTGTCACATGCGACGTGGGAATGTGCAGCAAGACCACATGAGGCAAACTCGCCTGGGTTACGAGCTTACTCTAGGGAGCCGTGGGAGACCCTCCTCGCTCGGCCAGGGCTGGAGGTCCAAAGAGGCCTCTTCGACCAGGCGAAGCATGTAGCAAGGATCACTGGAGTCCTAGAATAGGGACTTTTTGGAATAGGGCCATTTTCACAAAACTTTCCAGTTTTTTTTCTTTTCTTTTTTTACTGCACGGTCACATATCTTGGGCAGCCTGGGAAAATGGCAGGCACAGTATGTGAAGTGAGCGCAGGTTTCTTTAATGCATGAAACGGGACGTTTCCCTTGTATTTTGCAGAGATCGCTTCTTCCGGGAAATGCTTCGCGCACAAATGGTCAGTAGACTGCAAAGCTCTGTGATCTTTCGGAATTACCCATTGCCACTTAACCAAGCGCTCTGGTTCACGCAGAGCCCTAAAAAGCGACACACGTTACGTACAAGTCCGATACCGCGATTCACAATTCGGGACAAAACACCACTTGCACATTTTGAGGCGCAGCAGCGACAAGCCCGCTGACGCATACCCGGAGTCATGTGCAGCGTCGAGGTATATGTGCAATGAATCACCAAGTCGAATCAGTAAAACAAATGCACTGACAGGGCTCACAGACACAGGGCAATGCGTTCTAAGTCACAAAATTCCATGCAGGCAAAGCTTTCAGAAAGATGTTTTTTTGCATGCAAATTTCAGAATGAGCACCGCATGAATACCTGGCACGCCATACAGTTGCGCCATCTGAACTCATGCAACGAAAACTACTCGTAGCTCAAGGTCATTGGCGTACACAATTTGCCCGCACTCTCTCCTTACGCGGAGCATCGAGTGTCAGCACCTAACTTATTCTTACACCGGACCAGTCGACACGTGCTCGGGCCGGAGTGCGTCTTGCGAGAATAACCCATCACGGTCATTCGCGCTTACTGTGCTCTACACCGGCTAGATTTGACTACACGTGGAAATTTGGCAGGATACACTAACTTGAACCAGCCGTGTGTGCTATACCTTATTAGAAGGTCATGTGTTGCACTGTTTAGCTCGAGGACGTGGGTTTGATTTCCACATATGGCAGTGAAATGCAGGAACACCCGTGAGTATATTTCGGTTCCCCATAGGTAGATCAAGCTCACTCAAGAGGACGTAGGCGCTTGCAAACTCTTGCAGTCGGCTGTGCGTTTTCCGTCAATGGTTTGAATAAACCACAGAACCAAAGAGTATTCATTGCGTTGATGACTGCAGGAACACAGCGCAGCTTCTTGAAAACTTAAGTCACTAATAACGAAGCGAATCGGAATGAACTTCTGCTGACTGCAGGGCATAATGTAAGAAAAATACTTTGTCGCAAGGATACCAAGGCGATACTAGAATCTTTTTTTTGTTCTTTTTTCTAGTTGGGAGCACTCTCAAAAAGTCGGTTCCTTCGGGACGACAGGGAATGAGGGTAATTTATGCGCTCTGTTTTCACTATGCTTTCACTATAGGGGGTAAATTATGCAGGCAAGCAAATGCTATCAAAGACAAGAACTGCGCACAAATATGTACAATACCCTTTGCCGGAAACACCAATTCAAGGCCACCGCAGCGGTAAAGCCAATTCATATTTCCTATGGAGTGAACGTTTATGCCACTCAATTTAAGGATCGCTACGCCAGGTAGGTGGCTTGTTGCTTTCCTTCACTGCCACTGTAGAACACGATTTAACAAGGCGCTTCCATGATTACCCTGCATCTATCCCCGCTTATTCGCACGCACCTTTAGATAGCTGTTCCAGGCCATGGCCTAAAAAATGCGAGCCTGTTTTTTACAAGTCTTCGCATGTTTTTCGGATTCATTGCTCTTGCTTTCAGTGATCAAACTTTGAGGCATGAAGTGCGGTTTCTGTCAACCCAGTATATACACCTCGCAAGCTTGACACCTAAATTTGTGAAACTGTTCGCCCGAATCAGAATTAAAGTTTATAGAGAAAGCCTCAGTTGTAAGATTCCACTGCGCTTGTGGTCACCCTGTGGCATGTGCGGGCGCACTCTTCATCAGGATTTTCTGAATGGTCTGTGTTTCTTCTGACGCTCAGATTTGCATGTTTACGTCCTAAATAGCAAGCCTCCTAAGTTTCTCTTTCAATATTCAGTAAACCACCTCAGGCAAAGTCTCGTATGCATGATAGGCTTGGTGTGCCAGTTCTTTCGCTGCTGTATATATACACTTGTGCACAGTTGACACTGGTGACTATGCAGGGATTCTTGCTTCAACAAGAATTTGCATCCGTAAATGCTGATATGGTGAGCAGGAGTAACACATCGTCTCACACATTTCGCTTTTGCAGTAGCGACACAATAACATTTAATTCGTAGCCTCTGCCTGGGAATAAAGGCACATGCCTTTAGGCTTGTGTTGCCGCACTGGTGGCTGAAATCGGCAGCTGTTCATCTTTGCGCAGGGCATAGTGTTGTGCTCGCCGACCAAACATCTCTTTATCTTTGCTCAGCTCATGCTTTATATGCCACCGCCAGGGTTGAGACAGCCGAGACTAAAATGGGAGCAGTCTTTGGAGTAGCCAAATTTCTATTTTGGAGCGGGAAAACCTTGCTTCGGCGAAGTTAGTGGCATTTGATAGGTTCATTCTATTCACCCTGCACTTCAAGAACTGGTTTACCGTGGTGCCGTCTGGGTGTTATTTTCGTGCAGGTGACGTTTCTGCAAGTGCAGCAGCAACGACACACGAAAACAAATATGAGAGTGCAGATTTCGTGCAAGCTCTTGCTACTTGTTTGCTGCCTTGCGGGTTGTGGAGGCCGTGATTCGTAGATGGCGCCCCTTTTGTTGCTTGGCATGTGTCTACCGGAAAATGTTCACTGTCGTACTTGTTGGACGCCGTTAAAACAGACAACAATGCAATCAACTGTGTCGTCTGCTGCAGCCATCTTGTGCTGCACGGACTCGCATGTAGGGGCAGGAAATTCGTGAACTAGCCTTGCATGACAGCTGCACTTCTTCTAAACGAATACTTAACCTGCACCCAAATTTGAGCACATGGGCCTTCAACACTTCCAACTCCATTGGAAACGCAGCCGCCACAGCCGGGATTTGATCCAGCGACTTGCGGGTCGGCAGCCGAGTACCTTAGCCACTAGACCACCGCGACGGGGCCCCAAGGATAGTAAACGAGCTCAGCTACGATCAAGTCTGGCATTTGGAAGAATATTACACCCCTCAAGTCAACGGACTGTTGCAAGCTATGCATTATTCTTCAAGCGAGCACAAAAATCCAGTGAGACTGTTCAGGATTTCATTGCCAAAATCAGACAGTTGGCGGAGAAGTGCAATTTTGGGGCATCGTCGAGTGAACACTGAGAGCCCGAGCTGTGTGTGGCGTGCATGATAAAAACGTTAGCTGACATTTATTGAAAATGGAAGCTCATGCTAGAACAGACAGAATGCTTTGCCATTTCGGCACAGGAAGCCGCTGAGAACGCCCGAATGATGCCCTGAACGGAGCAAGGTGCGGTAAATTTTGCGCGTTAACGGAACCGGACTGGACAATTTCGGACAAAGCTGGACATGCATTGCCGATGTGGATGGTGTGGCAACGAAAAACATGCCGATAATGAATGCAAGCACCTGCGTACAGTGTGCCAGAGGTATGGCAAACGAGGCCACCTGAGCTGAATGTGTCAGTCAGCAACATCTTATCACCAACAGCAAAGGTCATATGCTGATGCACAACGAAAAGGGGCGTACACAATGACAGCTGAAGACTGCACGACCTAAGACGATAGTGAGGTCTTGTACACCATAAAGACCGTCCTTCACAAAGAAGCAAGTATCCGAAAGGTTAAACCTATTTATAGAGTCGTCAGCTGGGATAACATTCCTTTAACAATGTTGGTGGACACCAGATGACCTGCAAGCATCATTTCAGCAGTGTTTTGGAAGTATGAAATAAAGTGGCCGCCGCTGCGAAAAACGCAACTAAAACTGTTCTGTCTCTTGGGCGAACTTCTCGTGCTCGGACAACTAAGTGTGACGGCCAGATGCAATAGAAAGAATATGCAAGGCACGGTCATAGTGGTCGAGTGCTCGGGACCGTCTTTATGTGGACATGATACGATAAAGGCCTTCAACGAAATCGGAGTTCCAATGTTTACAAACGTAGTCGCAAATGTGCAACCTATGGGGTTCAACAGAGCCAACACGAAACTAGGGATCCCATTCAGTCAATATATCGACGTTTTCACTCAAGGTCATAACTTTTACAAGGGACCACCGGTGACTGTGACCTTTCAACTAAAATAAAACGTCGTTCTGCAGTTTTTTAAGGTCCGGACTGTAGCGTACGCCTTGAGAAACAAGATGTCGGATGCGCTGGATGAGCTAGTAGCCCAGAACGTCCTCACGCCAGTGAAAACCACCGAGTGGGCAACACCAGTCATACCAGATCTAAAAAAGGATGGGTCACCTAGAATCGGCGGAGACTTTCGGATGACTGTCAACCACGGCTACTGTGACGGAGTAGTACCCGTTGCCGCGAGTGGATTACATCTTTGTGAAGCTGAACGGTGGGGAAGTTTTCACGACGTTGTATCTTCGTCATGTCTACAATCAGCTACCTCTGGATGAATACGCCCAGAAAATGGTAGTTTTGAACACTCAAAAGGGTGTTTTCTGTTTTAAATGGCTGCCTTTTGGTGTAAGTTCCGCATCCGCCATATTTCAGAGACGAATGGACGCGCTTCAGAGCGATATTCCAGGAGTACAGAGTACCTCATTGATATCGTCGCCCAAAAGCAAAACGACCTGTCACGGCTGCAGAAAGTCCTTCAAAAATTGCGGGAATATGGCCCTCGGTTGCACAAGCAAAAGTGCAGTTCCAGCAAGGCTAGGTCAACTTTCTCGACCATCGTATAGACGATAAGAGATTGCGGCCAAAAGACTAGAACATCAAAGCTGTCCACGAAGCACCGGAGCACACTTTAGTGAGCGAGCTGAAAGCATTTGTAGGTCTTGTGATCTACTATGGCAAATTTTTGCCGAACTTGGCAACCGTGCTAGCTTTATTATATGCACTTCTCGCCTAAGATGCCAAGTAGCAGTGGAACCATGAAGAAAAGGAATGCTTTCAAAAAGTTCAGAAGACAATGGAGGCCTCCAAATTTCTAGCACATTTTGACCCTGATAAGCCCTTGAGGCTGAAGTGCGACGCGTCACCTGTAGGTATAGGAGCTGTTTTGTCCTATCGAATCAATGCAGGGTTCTTACAGGTTTGCAAAGCGAAAATTCAAGGATATTCAAGGACTTTCCAGGGCCTGTTGAAAGTTTTTCAAGAACTCAAACCGGCATGCGAAGTTGCGAAGTTGAAATTTTTCACTCTAAAATTTTCAGAAATGACCAATTTTATCGTACTTACAATATATGGATATAACATTTATAAAAAAAAAGCGTAATCTTTATAACTTCTCACACCCTCTCCATAGGGAGAGGGCACAATGTCATGTCTGAAAGTAACGCGCTGATGGGCTTCAACACACAGGTGTAGTCAGGCCTTAAAGGGGTCGTGCCACAATATTTAAGGCTTGCATGCTCTTTGCTGCAAGCTTTAATTATAGCTCCAATAAGCACGATACACCCACCAAGATTAATTTATTCTTGCTATATAATTTGTCACCTTTTTGATATGGACAATATTTAGTTCATGTTTGTGAAGATTGAGTTGTCCAGGTACATGGTAGTGTAGCTGACTTAGTCTCGTGATCACAAAGCTTTGCACGCGTCATGCTGAATATTGTCAGCTCTCGTACACATGTGCCACACAAGCACCTGCAAAACAAACTCTCCGCTACTTGCAGCAGCCGTGATGCTTTGCCAGTATGTACGGGGCGGAAGTCCGGAGGTCACTGAGCTGACTACAGATCTGGTGTGACATCACTAGAACTTTTGTTGCCCTTCCTGTAGAGCTAGGTCAGTGTTGGACACGCTCGCGATAGATCTCGATTAGGAGAATGAGCATTTAGGTGCACTTGGGAAGTGACTTAAAATATATTCTTAAGCACACACGTCGATTAGGAGAATGAGCATTTAGGTACACTTGGGAAATTACTTAAAATATATTCTTAAGCACACGGTGCTTGCTATAGCCTTGAAATTTGATGGCTCCATTCTATCAGGAGTGTCAGCTTGTGTACAGTTGACACTCGCAGCACATTGCTCAACAATTAAAAAGTAACCACTGGGACAGTGGTTAATTACAGTGATCCTGTGGATACATGTGTGTTCTTTTCTAGCACTGTTCTTGGTTTGTTTAAGCAGCACGCTTCCAGTGTCGAGCTATAACAGTCGCTCATTAGCACACGTCCTGTTGAGCGGCGCGTTGCATGTATGGAGTTGCTTGCCCTTCTTCGTGTCACACTCTAATTTCTTGCTATCACATTCACTGCTTCACCCTCACCAGAAACTAACTTTTTTTTTTTTCACATGCCCCTATGCAAAACGGGATCATGTGCACCCACGCTGCATTTCTGCTTCATAAAGGGGGAGTTTGACAGGCTCACACACCGATTTACCACATTTAAGAGGTCGCGATATCGATATGAGAGTGCACTGCTCAGGAAATTCAAAGATTTTCAAGGATGGCGAAAAATTCCAGGACTTTCAAGGGGATCGAAAATGCATCTTTGAAATTCATGGATTTTCAAGGATTTCAAGGACCTGTACGAACCCTGCAATGGTGTTGATTTTCCAATTGTTTTCCACTCCAGAAAGCTTACAAGGGCAGAATGTAATTACTCGCAGTTGGAAAAAGAGGCTCTAGCCCTTGTGTTCAGCGTTGCACGGTTCAAGGACTACCTGTACAGGAATGAGTTTGTCCTGGTGACGGACCACAAACATCTCACCGATTTATTCAACCCCAAAAAACCGATACCACTGATGGCAGCTGCATGGATTCAGCCTTGGGCCTTGTTTCTCGCCAACTACAGCTGTACAATGCAGTATTGTAGAGGCAGTGAACATTCGAATGCAGATGCCCTCAGCCGGTTGCCAATATCGAATACAGAGCCACGAGAGAGCCATGCTGACGAAAGAAAGTATGTTTTGTTGGCCCAAGCAATGGTAAAAACGGCAATATAAGCCTGAGAGGTGAAAATAATAACCAATCTAGACCCTACTCTTCAGCAAGTAAAAAATGAATTTTAGAAGAATGGCTACGGTTCCAGCCACAGGACCACAAGCAGTATCGGCCGTACTTCAACAGGAGAACAGAACTGACCGTAAGTGGCAATTTGGTATACTGGGGTCATCGCATTGTTTCACCCTTTGGTGTATGAAGGCGCCCACTAAACCTGCTGCATGAAACTCCTCCCGGAATGGTTTTCATGAAGAGTATCACTAGAACGCTATATTGGTACCCGAGACTAGATTCTCACATTGAGCGACTGGTCAACTTGAGCTATGTTCGTGCACAGGCTTTCGCGATCCCACCTACCCAGGTACCTGCAACATGCATACCTGCCAAGTTCAAGGATTCTGAATTCGAGAGATTTCCGCAGCGGGGAGGGCAGCTACAACACTTGCTCCTCTTTCTTTTTCTGACCCAAAAACGAAAACCCAAGGACAAACAAACAAAAAACATCACAAAAAAACAAGAGGGGGTGAGAAGTCTCAATCACAAGCGCAAACATCAGCGTTGCGGTCGACTTGAAGTGGCCGAACACACGAAGGTAGGGTTTGCCACTAGGGTGAGAGTCTCAAAGGATCAACACAACTAGCAGAATTTATTTCCTTCAAAACAGCTCGTGTATGTCTTACCGGGACACACGTGAACGTACGGGACAGCTCAGCTGCCTGCCTTAAAAAGGCGGGTCAAAGCTTTGCTCCCTACTAGATTCTTTTGGGGAGGGACTGCGAGCGCACGACGAAGCAAGACGTGCGACGCATCGACTTCGTCAATTTTCGGCCGGAGCCACGGCTCAATCAACTGCACTTCGCCAAGCCTGACGTCCACCGACGCAGCAAGTCGTCTGGACCCCGTTGGAATCAATTTTGACCCAGCGGGCCTGCTTTTCAAATCATTACAGCCGAAGTTAACCCGGCCACGAGGGCAACATCGTTACGCCTAACGACGACGCCGGGACCTGGTAGTCTGGAACGCCGCCGGCATCGCAACGGCCACCCGAGGTAACATTTCAGCCACCGCGTTTCACCTGCGGGGTTACGATCCCGAAGGCATGGCTTGGACTACACTTCCATCCTGTCAAGACGACAACTCCGCTGTTCCGAGTTTTCGGCATCAATCGCTGAATAAAGCGGTCGCGCGTCTGTTCAAGCCAAAACGGTGGCGTCCAACACCATCCCCGCCTCCGGAACACCGGCCAGCAAGACGCAGCCTCCAGTATCGGGTGCTGCAGGAGGCAAAGGCAAGGCTATTACGAACGGGAGGCCTCGCCCATTCCCAAAACCAGGCCCACAGTACTTCGTGGTCATGCTCAAGCCACGCAAATATGTCACGCTGCACCAAGCATTTTCGGAGTACCGCTAAAGAGCCGCCTTTATGGCCTTCCTCAGACCCGAGTTGGCAAATTCAATCACGGTTGTGCCGTCTCGTGAGCAAAACATCGTGTTGATCCACACCCCGAATCCAGCAGCGGCAAATCGGCTTCTCGGGGAATTTTAAGTGTAGACTGAGCGTGGAGTGATCCTGCTCCATGGATACCTCCGACAAGACGGCGGCGATGTGTGCCACAGCGTCATCGCCGTCAGCAACTCAGACACCACTGAATTGCTTCGAGAGCAGGTGCAATGGAGAGCAGGCACCGTCGTCAAGGTGAGGAAATTCCGATCCTCTAACAAGGCTCGAGTCACCTTCGCCAGGAAGGTGAAACCGCGTTTTGTACATTATGAGAACATGCTTATTCCGGTGCGCAAATACTACCAGACTATTCCAGCTTGCGGCCAGTGTTGGTCCGTCGGTCATCGAGCGGATGCATGTCCCAACACGCAGCCCAACACTTGCGCACTATGGGGACACGAAGCTTCTCTTGCAAAGGGGTGCGAGCCCCTCGCAAGTGCATTCCACAGCGCTCAGTATATGGTCGTGAACATGCAACAAACTCGCGAGAATGTGCGGAAAAATTCCGCACCCATTAGGTGATTCGCCCAAAAGGGTGAGAGGGAAAAAATCGGCAGCCAAGACGAAGATCAGGACGTCTTGAGGGCCTAGTTGGTTCATTCTATGCAGGAAAAATTGCGCTAAAATAGAAAAGACACCACAAAGAAGGAACACTTAAACAGATCGGCGCAGCTATGTACGGGTTCCCTATTTTACCGACGTTCTACAGTCAATAAAAAACAGTTGGTAGTTTGCGCTCGATCTGTTTAAGTGTTCCTTCTTTGTGGTGTCTTTTCTATTTTAGCGCAATTTTTCCTGCATAGAATGAACCAACTAGGCCCTCAAGACGTCCTGATCAATTACATTTCTTCTACATCGGGCTTCTTCTTACACTCTCCTTCCTTCTGGCCTCTGGACGACAGGATTAATGCACTGGTGAGCCTTATCGTCGTGTCAACTTGCAAGGCAAGGTATTTGGCTTTTTGCCGTAAGAAAGGCCTGATTCCTCAAGATATTTGGATGTTGTTTGGTGGCGTCAAGCCATCTAATGGACATGTGAAACGGGTTGCCAAGATTTGGAAATCGGAGTTATGGAGACAGGTGCGGGTCTGTCAAGACTGGTTACGTGTGGTGTGCTATGGCAACTTCCCTGACGGGGCGGCCGAAAGCAAGTTGCGGTCAGCAAGAAGATTGGCAGCGGAAATGACAGAGCAGTGGTGGTGTTTCTACGTGAGGCAAGCCCTGTCAGCTTTAAGACCACGTGTTAGTAAAAAAGAATCGATCGACTCTGACCTGATAGTCATTGGTGATGTACAGCTTCCCGATAACATTTCAAAGGTTTTGCAGAAAGGTCCAAAGTTCTCCCACGAGCCTGCGGTACCTGCTTTCGAGCTTTTGGCTTATAACCGAAGAATGGCGGAAAAAGCAGGTCAAGAGAATCAGGAAAGATGCCTGCTGGAAGGGGTGGAAAGCCTTCAAAGGAGCACAATTCGACCGGCAAAGAGGACAACCAGAGACAACCTGGGAGATATTGTGAGATACTTCAAAGATAAAGGTCTCAGCTTGACGACGGCTGACAAAGAAGGTGGCTTCGTGATTATGCCGTCAGCTATCTACCAGGAGAAAGCACGCCAGGCCATCGAAAAGAACTTTGTCAAGGTAAAGCCTAGTGAGGCACGTGTTAAAACTAAGGCAGTGGCATTGTGTAGGGACATGAAGCTAACGAAACTTGCGAATGCAATTCAAGGAAGTAAATCCAGCACCTTGCAAGTGTTTTTTAGTGCAAAAACGCACAAAGTGGAAATTCCCTTTCGCACTATTGTGAGTGAAAAAGGCTCATGGCAGCACCAGGCTAGCATGTTTTTACAAAAATGCCTGAACAGGTTGTGTTTGAATGATCCGTACGCGACGAAGAATTCTATGGAAGTAGCGCGGTTTTTCGAAGGCAAAGTTTCACACGGGTTGACTTTCTCAGTGGATGTGCAAGATCTGTTTTATTCTGTTTCCCATGTTGAACTTTTTGAGTGTGTTATGGATTGCATTATAGAGAATTCAGCTATCGATTTTCAAAATTCCACGGGTCTGAGTGTTGATAATTTTATGTCACTTTTGGAATTCTATCTGAAACACACTTTCATAGGTTTTGACAAGGGTTTGTACCTCCAAAGGAAAGGCATTTGTATTGGTTCCTGTGTTGCTCCTGTTTTGTGTAACATTTTCTTGGCCTACATTGACCGCGATCTGCTTGAGGTGTTTAGAAGTAACGGAGTGTTAAAGATTTTTAGGTACGTAGACGATTTCCTGGTAGTTTTGGACAAACAAAAGAGTACAAACAATAATGTGCACAACGTTGTAAAGAAGTTTAACAAGTATGGGAGGGGTCTATGTTTTACTTACGAGCTACCGCAGGAAGGAACGCTTCAGTTTTTAGATCTTAAGCTCATATTCAAGCATCAACATACTTGTTATGCATACTGTCCGCGTGCTAGAAAGAAGCCTTTACCATATACATCATCACATTCTAAGGTAGTAAAGAGGGCGATCGCTTCAATGTGTTTGGAGTCTGCGCTGGTGAGGTCGTGCTCGCATGAGAGGCAAGCCAGCTTCCGTGCTCAGATTGGACGACTGAAGGCAGCCGCGTTCCCGCAGTCTGTGCTGACGGCGGTGGCCGAAACCCTCCTGAAGAAGCTAAAAGGGCGATCACGGAAGCAGTGCCTGAAAGACGCGCCCAGTGGGCGTGAGAGGCCGTTAGTGGTACCCTATTTACACCGGGTGACGCACAACCTGAAGAAGGTTGCCAACCGGCACGGAGTTGACATGGTGTTTTCTGCACCTAAGAAGCTTTCGAGGTTGTGCGCGCGAATTTCGAGCGGCAAAGAGTGCACTAGGCTGTGTAACAAGAAGCATGCCAACCCGGTGGTGCAATGCGATGTGGGAGTGGTATATGCGACTCCGTTTTCCTGCGGCAGATCTTACGTGGGCCAAACAGGCCGCTGCGTTAACGATCGCATACGTGAACACCAGCTGTCGATCAAAAATAATGAAATGGGAAATTTGCCTGCTCACTGCGCAGCATGTGGATGTGAACCACTATTTCAGGAGACTAAGATACTGGGACATAGCAGAGATACGTGTGCTCGTGAGGTTTTGGAAGCATTCTTCATCAACATGAAAGGTGATAGCTGTGTAAGTGAGGCCTCGGTATCGCTCTACGGTGCAGAAGTGTCCTTTTTGATTGATAAGGTGCGTTAAGTAGCACGTGTTGATCCTCGACGCGTCGGCGCAGCTATGTACGGGTTCCCTATTTTACCGACGTTCTACAGTCAATAAAAAACAGTTGGTAGTTTGCGCTCGATCTGTTTAAGTGTTCCTTCTTTGTGGTGTCTTTTCTATTTTAGCGCAATTTTTCCTGCAAAGACGAAGAGCCGCCCATCTTGGCCTCCCCAGTCAGTCACCAATCTGAGACGACAACACTGCGAAGCCGGCACCATCTGCGGGCAACGACAGTAAGGGGCCGCCGACGACGCCACCACCACAAGGCAACAAAGAAAAACTGTCGACAATGCCATCACGCGGCGAGACCAGGACCTGGGCCAACGTTGCAAAACGCAGAACGCAGGTTAGCGGTACAGGCAGGGCCGCTCCCCTTGTCCCCCGTGACCCGCAGTTCAGAGCAAACCAAGATAGCAGCTCTCGCGGGATAAATTGAGAATTGAGATGTTGCTAAAAAAAATTGCGCTCCTAGAATCCAAATCGAAAGAGCTAACCAGTTCCTCCTCACCCACAGCTGAGGCTATGGAGAGTGAGCCCACGGTCCCGACGGCAGCACTGAGGGCGGAAGTTGCACTTGAGGCTCGTCAAGAGGCCCGCATGGATGCCCGTTTTAATGCTTTAGAAAACCGAATTTCTGTGGCACTGACCTCTGCTATTGCCAAAATGACCGAAACGATCCCCCCAATCATTGGTCAGCACTTGGCACAGTCGTCGCGTAACGTCCGACGATCTGGCGGTCTGATAAAGACGTGTCAGGCCGCTATTCCTCGCCTCGCGCCATAGAAAATAATGTAGATGACGATGGCAGCTGCATGCTTACAGGAATTGAGGACGCCATTCTCGCTGTGAGTGCTTACTGCGCAGCTGCGTCCTTACAAGCGCTTTTTAACTTCAATGACCATGGCGGGCCACCCTCAAGTTAGACAATTCAGCCCTCCCCCCCCCCCCCCATTCAAATGGCACCATGTACATAACCATGTACATAACTTGGGATATATTTGTTGAGGAACAAAGGCCTGCTTTGGGGACACGAGTTCAATGAAAAAGAAAGCTGAGCAAACACTGTCACATAGGGTTCAGATGCCCGGTGAAACGTGCACAACCTACATTGAAGGGGTATTGAAGCTTTGCGGGATCGTCGATGCAAATATGTCTGACAAAGAGAAAGTCGGTCATTTGTTAAAAGACATCGCCGAGGATGTGTACAATTTTCTCATAACAAAAGAAAATGTGAACACTCCTATTTTCAGGCAGCAGTGTCGCGCATTCGAGGCGTTAAAAACCCCGAGAATTTCACCCAAGTTCAGGCGCTTGGAACATGTTCCCACTGTTGCAAGTATGGATGTCGCCAACTGCAAAGACATTCTCTTCTTCGTACGTTGGATAATTCGAGAAGAGCTCGTATGGCTTCAAGCAGCTGACACTCACCACCAATGCTCGTTCGCCGCGTGCCTCAAAACACCTCTTTACTGGATGCGAGAGCGCCACATCAAAAACCAACCGTGCACAGAAACTGCTGATTTCACCCCGCGGCTTCCGTTTTTCCCCGACGGTCATGGCCGCCACCGGATGTCATCATCCTGACGTGCCGCTGCAGACCTTCGACCAACGTCAACCAGGCCTCTACTAGAAGACTACTATGCATCATCACGGAATGTTCCTGCAGAGCACGACCTGTCTTCGCGTACTTTTGCCGCCTGTGCTCCTACTAATGTAAGCTGACAAGTCCCCGTTTGTTACACATACGGTCTCCCAGGGCATATTTCACGCTTCTGTCTCAGCCGGCCGCCTGCACAGCCACGTTTTTCAACGTACCCTGTTCGTATGCACGAAACGCCTGTGCTGCCACGTTATTCGACGTACCCGCATCGTATGCACGAAACCTGGACCGCTCACACGACCGCCCACCGTCCCCGACAGCTATGGCCTAACGAATTCCGCAGCAAGTCTCCCGCCTCAGAGCAAAGCCTGACGCCGCCTCCGACACATTCCCGCTGGTCGCCGTCTCCGCGTCGTTGGTCATCTTCCCCGCATCAGCTGGGAAACTAGCTGGTGCGGCCGATGGAGATGCGGTCGCGGGACAATCAGTTTCGCCAATTCCTCCTTCTACTGTGACGTTGATGAACAAAGTGCGTGTGTGTATAGACGGTGTAGATACTTTTGCTCTGGTAGACACTGGTGCTGCTATTTCAGTTATGAGTCTTCATTTCAAGCATCGTTTCTTGGGCCAAAAAGTAAAGATCGCGGTGAATCGTAAAGAAACTTTTCGTGGAGTTGGAGGCGAAGCGTTATGCTCTGCTGGTATTTGCTCAGTTGTACTAACGATTGGTGGACAAAATTTCCAAGTTGAATTCACTGTACTGGCTCGCTCAACTCATGACGTCATTTTAGGGATAGACCTCCTTCATAAATGCGGCGCTACGCTTGACTGTGAAACTGGTGAGATTCTTCTACAAAGTAATTTGCCAGCTGCCATAGTTGACGATTTTCCGACTCTCTGCATCGATGCGCTTTCCTTGTCTGAAGATGTGACGATCCCTGGTCGAACAGCAACGTTTGTTTTCGTATGCTCTTCTCACATGCGCTCGAGACCCTGTACTGGACTTGTCGAGCCCGATCATACAAACGCCATTAAGAAGAATGTGCTGGTCCCACGATCTGTCCTTACAGCCCTCGACGGACATGCTTGTTTGTGGTTGCTCAACGCAGCCTCAGAGCCTGTTGCTCTACCAGCCAGATTAAAACTGGGAACGTTTGAGGAGCAAGCCACAGTTGACGTCAGAATGGTCTCAGAGTCTCCAGCCATCATTCATACTGCACCCAACTACTCAGCCGAGATGAAACGCATGATCAATAAGTCGTTGCCTTTTTCCAAGCAGTATCTCCTCGAGGAGGTGCTTACACGCTACGCGGGAGTCTTTGATTTCGCTCAAGGCAAGCGTTTTTCCATGGTGACCGAATCCCGTATGCACCACCGCATCAACATGGGAGATGCTACACCGATACGCCAGAAACCCTATCACGCATCCCCATCAGAGAGGAAAGTGATCACCGATCACGTCAACGACATGCTGCAGAAAGGCGTTATTCAAGAGTCAAGCGGTCCCTGGGCAGATCCTGTTATATTGGTAAAAAAGAAAGACAACTCTTGGCGATTTTGTGTTAACTAGCACCGTCTCAACACCGTCACAAAGAATGACATGTATCCGCTACCACACATGGATGATGCTGTTGATTGCCTGCACTCGGCCGCATACTTTTCATCCATCGACCTAAGGTCTGGATACTGGCAAATACCAATGCATCCGTCTGACAGAGAGAAGACTGCTTTTGTCACGCCTGATGGGTTATTTGAATTTAACATTATGCTATTTGGCTTATGTAATGCCCCAGCTACCTTCGAGCGATTCATGGACGCCATCCTTCGCGGTCTCAAATGGGAGATATGTATGTGTTATCTCGATGTTGTAATTATTTTCGGCAAGACATTCCACGAGCATAACCATTGGCTTAGCGTTGTTCTAGATTGCGTAAAACAAGCTGGTCTTGTTTTATACGCTAAAAAGTGTCATTTTGGTGAGCGTCAAGCCCTTGTGCTCGGATATCTAGTCGAGAGGGACGGTATACTGCCAGACCCGCAAAAGATCAATGCTGTCTGAGACGTCAAACAACCAAAGTCTGTGAAGGATCTCCGTAGCTTCGTGGGTCTGTGTACTTATTTTCGCCAGTTTATCAAAGACTTCACCCAACTTGCTCATCCTCTGACAGAGTTGCTCCACAAAAACGCCCCATTTCGATGGACTGTTGAGTGTGAGGCTGCTTTCGAGCAGCTGAAGTATTTGCTCACTTCCGGGCCCCTCTTGCGCCATTTTGACCTGGACGCACTCACGGAACTGCATACAGATGCTAGCGGTATCGGCGTTGGTGCCATGCTAGTTCACTATCACGATAGCCGCCAGCACGTCGTGGCGTATGCAAGTCGTACTTTGACTAAGGTGGAGAGGAATTATACGGTCACTGAAGTGGAATGTCTTTCTGTTGTTTTCGGCGTCCCAAAGTTCAGACTTTATTTGTACAGCCAGCAATTCAAAATCGTCACAGATCACCATTCTCTTCGTTGGCTCGTCGGACTACGTGACCCAGCTAGCCGGTTGGCTCGTTGGGCCTTGCGGCTTCAAGAATATAATTTTTCTGTGACCTACAAGAGCGGTCGATGTCACGCAGATGCCAACTGCTTATCTTGTCTTCCATCTTCGACTGTGGATGCTGATGATGATGATTTCAATAACTACCTGGCTGATATCTCCTCCAACTTCCCAAATTTGGACGTCTTCGTCATGAGCAACAGCGTGACCCTTCGCTGAAATCAATTATCGATGTGGCTCGTAGCTCTAAATGCACCACACCATTCGTGATTCATGAGCCCTACTATATCGTAAGAATTACTCCAGCTATAGTTCCACACTACTCCTCGTCGTGCCAGAATGCCTGCGTCTTGCGGTATTCCAAGCCTTGCACGATGACATCACGTCTGGATGCTTTGAATTTGCCCAAACGCTTCACCGTATCAGACGTTTTTACTGGCCTCGCCTCTGGAAGACCACCAAGCACTACATGGCAAGTTGTGATGTCTTCCAACGCCACAAACAACCTACCACGCCATCGGCCGGCCCACTGCAACCGGTTAAGCAGCCAACATCATCGTTCGAAAAAGTCGGCATAGATTTACGATTTACTGGGCCCTTTCCTCAAGTCTACCACCAGCCCCCGCTGGATTATTGTGTGCTTAGATTACCTGACGTGGTATACTGAAACGATGGCGGTTGCTTCAGCCACATCATCTGATGTGTCATGGTTTCTTCTGCACTCGATTATACTCCATCACGGGGCCCCTCGTGTGGTAATAAGTGATCGCGGCCAGCAGTTTACTGCTGATGTTGTCGAAGAGTTGCTACGGCTTTGTGGGTGCCGATCGGCATTCCACGCCATACCACCTTCAGACTGACGGCCTCACTTAGCGCACCAATCGTACCATCATCAACATGCTTTCAATGTGAGTCGCAGCAGATTACAAGAACTGGGATACCGTATTACCTTTCGTTACATACGCCTTTATTACCGCAAAACAGGAGGTCACAGGTTGTACGCCTTTCTGTCTTCTCTATGCTCGTCATCCCCAAAGTGTCTTTGACACCATACTTCCTTTTTCGTCGTACAAAAATGCCAGTGTCGCGCAAACTTTGTGTCGAGCCGAAAAAGCTCGTAGACTTGCTCAGCTCCGAACTCTTTCTGCCCACGCTCACGCGAAAGACCGTTACAACACAAAACACCCACCTGTGACTTTCGCTACGGGTTATTTCGTCTGGCTGTGGACGCCTGTTCGAAAAAAGGGACTTTGCCAGAAGCTTCTTTTCAAGTACTCAGGACCATTCGTCATTACTCAGTGCTTAAGTGACGACACTTACGTTGTTGCGAAAGTGACAGCTCAGAACCGGCGTTAGCGTAAGACACAAATTATGCACATTGCCCGATTGAAGCCCTACAACAATCGATCGCTTCCACTCGCTCAGTGAGCTTTGTCTTGCCCGGAGGAAAATGTAACACGGACTGAAAGAGCGAGAAAGAAGAGAAGGTAGGACACTCTCGAGCGATGGTGATTCGGCAGCGACGGTTGAGCGCTGGCATTTTCAGTGTAAATAAACCCATCACATCTGCAACAATACGTACATATACACGTGTATGCACATGCTTATACCAAAAAAATATGTTATTTCTTTGCACATATCAAGGAAGCGTGCACATAACGATAGACATTGAAGTACCTCTCAGCTGCTTTGACAATAATAACCTGGTCGACGTTCAAGTGGATTGCCAAGCCTTCCAGGGCATCTTCTAGACTGTAAGGTGACTCTCCAAGGCCCGAGATATGAAGGCGTTGCTTGAGCATACTTTGGGACCCTAAAAGGATAAAAATAAATATATGATAATTTAAAAGTAAGTACATGTTGACAGAGGCTGTAAGAGCATGCAATTTCAGCGTGGTGATCAATTACATGAGAAATCAAACATATTATAGTGTAACAATGTAACGTGTGACATTAGGGAGTTTTTGAATAGGGGACCCCAAGAAAGAGCGTGAAGGCCACTGCGCATGCCCAATACCCTAACCGCGTTTGAGTTGGGAACGCTACTTCCTGAATTTAGCGGGAGCCCCAAAGCCTGCCCCAAAAGCTTCGCGTCAGACAAACGTGATGGCACCCACTGAGGTGACATGACCAAGAGTTGGATGCCGCAGACCCCATTTGAAGAAAACGTTTCGCTCCTGCTTGACCGAAAGCGTGCATACGCAAAGGGCTTCGGGGCTTCGAATTGTTGGGGGCCTTGTTCGAAAACTCCCTATTTATGTCAACATAGGTACGATTTCAAAGCTGTCGAGAATCTACTCGAGCATGCAGTTGAGCTGAGAAGAGATTTCAGGGTGTACGACAACTTACGGCCTTCATTACGGAAATCAAAGGTCACGGGAACTCCGTACGGTTTGCTGAGCGCAATAAGCCCATCTGGTCATAAGAAGAAAACGTCGCTTTCATCAACAAGGATGGCACACTCGCGTTTCCCAGCCCAGGGTCGGTTGGGATACTCACCTTCGTTATAAAATATACTGCCCGCTAATTCTCTCACAAAGTCGCCCTTAGACTTCCACGGGTACAGATTGCTGTACACATGTTTTTCGTCTTCGGAGTCTTTCTGACTTGAATGCGAGACGTCTTCCGAAGCAGGCTTTGCTGCTGCTGTACAGAGAAGTCTCGGACTGCTCGGGCGTCGTGAAAGCAACGCCAAGATGCACAAGCGCTTCATCGCACCAAACGTAAATCACAAAACACGGTCAATCTTATACCAGAGACACGGCCGCTGGATGCAAAAGCGCACTCTTTCATCCAATGGTCGTCCCACGGAACACAAGAACAGGCCACAGAACACCTAGAGAACGAAAACTGTACGTTTGGTAAAGTGAGCTAGAATAGGGTAGTGGGCTTGCTGGGGTCCCCTGCTTCACGCCGGGTATGTCACACGTGTGGTGGCGCCACCAGTGACTTCAATGTAGGGCACTGCCTAACGGAGGCGTTGGTGCGCAACTTAAATCATGCTTTTTGTGCGCTGTTATCCCATGCACTGGACGGAAATGCGCGCGAATTTCGGCAGTGTAAACGGTGATGCTGATGTAGCTAAGACAATAAGAATAAAGAAAGAAAACTAGCTAGGAGCGTAGGCCGTTGGCCTACATGTGCACGTAGGTAACCATCTAGAACACCGTAGCATGGTGTATGCAGCTAAACTGATAGTTCGTTATTTGGTGTTAAATAAAACACACCGAATACCGTCAGTACTCGTGCGAATAAAGCTGTAGAAAACATTCTTTTCATAAACTCCGTCGGCGTAACTCGCGCGATTAAACTGCATGCAGAACTCGATGCATGCAAGGGATGCTGTGCAAACATGAGATGCATTCAAATTCTCTTACAAGTGATAAGCAGCGATGGCGAGCTTTTCAAAGCTTACGTTGCGCGGCTTTCAATCGTAAACTGGATTCTTAGCATTTCTCGGGCCCTACTTTCGTCACGCACGCCTTTTACGAGCGTCTGAAATTATTAGCGATGCTGACCTTGGCACACGCTCGCGAGTTTACCACGAGCTCTTAATGTTATACATTTCACAGTATTTAAAAATTTTCAGCTGCTCATTCGTTCTGCAGATTTCCATTATCTTGGCTCTGTAATTTGGCTATTTCTGCACTGAATATTCCTATGCAAAGACTGTAAAAATCCACAGATAAGAAAAACAGGAAGCCACTCTCCCCAAGTACTGGGCACAAGTACATGACAATTTGTTCATCAGATATATATTGGGCACAGTTGCTTACTTGATATTTCTTCTTCAGAAGCAGTGGCTCAAGTTTAGATGCTTTCACGATAATAAGGGCTGCAGCGCGAGCACGAAGGTGCTAGAAGAAAAGTGAAACGAAAGGCGAGGCAAGGAAAGCAAAGAGGACAACACGAGCGCTGACAACCAACTGAATTTATTATTCGCAGCACACATGATAATACATACAACAGGCAATCTACTAACAGCAAACGTGAGCAACGTGACAAATTCTGGGGAAGGGTCTGATAATAAGAAGGTACAATAAAAGAATGTACAAGTTTGTACAAGAAGTACAAGGTACAAAGAAGGACAAGAAGGTCTGATAAAAGAAGGTACAAGTTGAGATAAGGGCTAACCCTTATCTAAACGCGCGAACTCTTTGTCATGCAAGGCCACCGAAGGTTGGCTCACGCATCCGTCACCATGTTTTCTAACAAAATACGCCTCAGCTATTTCACGAGTTACTTTGTCCATGTGGCGTACCAGCACACTCACGCCCGAAAATCGAGGCTGGCACCCACAGCTTTTACAGAGCAGAACGAGGTTTGAACTAATTCATTTGCATACATCATATGTTCTCCTAAATTTTATTAATGCACCACCCAGTTTGGCCTCTATAACAACGACCGCACGTTAAAGGAAGCATGTAAACAACACCAACTGCGCAATCTACAAATTCATTTATGTGTTTTACGGCGCATGCCCAACTTTTTTTTGGTGATTTCACTGAGGCGCTCATCCGTCATCCTGCAAATCTGGCTTACTTTGCACGGGGCTGATAAAACTACATCCATACCATATCCCGAGCCTACCTTTTTCAAACCATGAGGTATATTGTGGAAGTATGGTATGACTGCAACTCTTTTTCGCTCTTTATTTCCTCTTGCCTTTTTTGTTTTTGTTTGATTTTTTGCAACAAGGCTTCGCACACTGATGAAATTACAGATTTTGGAAATCCTGCTGACAGAAGTCTGGTAATTTGCATTGTTACACTATCAGTCATCTTGTGTAGGCATGACTTGGATAAGCCAGCACTTACAGCCGACGAAGCAATAGCTCTCTTAACCAGTTTTGTGTGGCAGGAGGCATAGTTTAACAAGGGTTTAACACTTCGCGGTTGGTATTCCCAGCATACGTGATTTGGAAACAATGTAATATTAATATCTAAGAACCTCAGTGATCCCTGTTGGGGAACTTCGCAAGTGAAGTCTAGCCCACCTCCATGTGTTTTAAAAGCACTCAATACAAGTTCAGCCGGGTTTTTCCTATTCGTTACGGAAGGCAGCAGAAAAATTAAATAGTCGTCCACATATCTGAAAGCGGTTTGCACCAAATCTACGAGTTTTTCATTGAGAATGGTGTCAATCTTGGCAAGTAAAATTTCACTTAGAACCGAGGCGACCCTTGACCTAAAGCAAACTCCCTTACGTTGTCTATAAAGAGACCCTCCCCACGATACAAAAGTGGAGTTCAAGTAGAAAAGCAAAAGTTCTACGAAAGAGTTAACACTGATGCCACTATCATTAATGAACATATCTTCATGATTATCCTTGGTTATACAATCTCTAACATAATTTAACAATGTGCTCTGAGGAATGGAGTACTACAAATCTACAACATCGATACTTAAAACAGGGCACCCAATTGGATTATGATCCTCGAGGTATCTGACAACTTCTTGCAAATTACGGACGTGGTAGGGGTCATCCAAAACTAAACTAGATAGATGTTTCTGCAAATAACCTCCCAAAAGCGTCTGCCAGGTTCCTCTTTCAGAAACAATTGCACGCAAAGGTTTGTTCCGGCTGTTCGTGTTGTCCTCTTTGCTTTCCTTGCCTCGCCTTTCGTTTCACTTTTCTTCTAGCACCTTCGTGCTCGCGCTGCAGCCCTTATTATCATGAATTCCAACCAACTAGCCCAAATAGCCGTTCTTCTTTTAGATGCTTTGCCTTTTCCTGCTTCTCGGTTCAATCAGAATTAATGCCTTTTACAAAACCATGTAACAATATAAAAGCTGATTACGTCTTTTGAGAGGCCAGGGGCATGTTGTGCACACCCAACTTCTTGGAAAAACTTTTCTTTCACGATTGTCAATACATCCAAAATGCTGTCAGAATGCAACTTGTAGCAAGAAAAGCACTCTGTAAACATGTTTTCTAGCTTGCTCACAAAACTGTACAGGTGGCTAGATGGATACAACAGTCCACCTTTGTCACGAAAGGTGGTTAGACGAGTGAGCTGAAAATCTTCTCCTTGAGCTGGCATCGTGAGTAGTGTTATGCAAACTTTGCAGTTTGTTTTAATGACACACTTTCACGCAATATAGCCAGCAACATAAAAGATCAGCCTGGAATCACTTCTAGCAATATGCTGGTTGTGGTCAATAGGTGCTGGCACTATAGTCTCAATCACTGTGCTTGCACTGCCAACTGAATCGTCTTGTGGCAGTGTGTCAGTAGCAGCATTGATCTCCAGCAATGAAGCTAGCTCGCCTTCGTCACAATTCCCCTGGCTAACTGTTTTCACGACACCATAGAACAACAGACAAGTAATGGTTAGCAAAAACTGAGTGGACGTGGGGTGGTCGTTGCTGCCGGATGACTGACGTATAATACCAAATAAATTTTCTAATTGGTCTTGGCTGGTCTTTGATGTCATTATGTATTTAAATGCTACTTTCCCTGTCAAATAAGAAAGCATTTCTAGCACACTGGTTATAGTCACACGCAGTCCAGTCACGTAGATTATATGCACGTAGTCCCGTAGCACATACTTCGGCTGAAAATGACGGTCACACACGGCAGATGTGTCATCCAGAGCGTTTTCCGCTCGATGAAAATTTCTTTCCCATTGCTTCTTCGGGGCTGCATCCTTCGGAACGCCGAACAAAGACGGCTTCTTGCTGCCCTTCACGTTGACGTAACCTGTACGACAGCCTGGCGCAAAACAGTGGTTTTGCCGCCGCGGAAGCATTTTAACCTCGTTTGAGGGTCACTACTTGTCAGGCCACATCACTGTTCGCCGAATAACCTAGGGGATTGAGGATGCAAAGCGCGACGAGTTCTCAAAGTAACAAAACTCGCACACACCGACCGCCACTCCAAACAGGCAGCAACTGCCCCAGCGCCAACGCTCGCTACATGAATGGATGGATGGATATGGCTGTACCATAGAGAAAAAAAAAAGGTTTCTTTCTTTCTCTATGGCTGTACCCTTTAGATCGGACGGTGGCAAGCGCCACCAAGCCGTAATACCTAATGAATCAAAAACTATATTTATTATTATTTTTTTTTTCAAAAAGTGAGCTTGAGGATTCGTACTTTGCAGTGAAGGGTTTGATTTTCACTCGTGCCTTGACTTCAGCCACCAATCAGATAACCTCCTTCTAGTTAAGTCTACCCGCTTAAAGTCTATTTTACCCTCCCGGTCCCTAAACCCAGTGCTTTGAAAAACTCTGCGCCATCATCATGAACTATAGGGTGAAGCCCTTTACAGAACATTATCGAGTGTTCGGCAGTTTCTTCTTCCTCTCCACACGCACTGCATACTGTGTCTACCCCTTCGTATTTGGCCCGATATGTCTTGGTTCGCAGTACTCCCGTCGTTGCCTCAAACAGTAGAGAACTACCCCGAGTATTATCATAGATCCTTTCCTTGGCAATTTTCTGCTTAAAAGTTTGATAGATCTCTAGTGCGGACTTCTTAATCATGCCCATTTTCCACATGTCAGTCTCCGTTTCCTTCACTTTCTTCTTAACCGATAGTTCTTTTTGGTTTGGCAACCTGCTATTTTCTAAGTATTTACCAGTCAACTTCCTGGTTCGCTTCCCCCATTTTGTATCGACATTATTCATGTACAAGAAGCTGAAAAACCTTCCTAGCCCAACGCTCCTCCTTCATTTCTCTCAATCGCTTCTCAAATTTTATCTTGCTGCTAGCTTCCCTGCCCTCGAATGATGTCCATCCCATATCACCTTGTACTCCCTGATTTGGTGTATTCCCGTGAGCTCCTAAAGCAAGCCTACCTATTCCACGTTGCTTAATTTCTAATCTTGCTTGAACTTCTGATCTCATGCACAAGACCGCATTGCCCAACGTCAGCCCAGGAACCATGACCCCTTTCCATATTCCTCTCACAACATCATACCTATTGTAATTCCACAGTGCCCTATATTTAGTCACTGCTGCATTCCTGTTACCATTAGTCGTCACGTATATTTCGTGTTCCCTCAGGTACTCGGTCCCATTGCTTATCCATACGCACAGATATTTGTATTTATCTGTTATCTCTAGCGTGACCTCCTGTATTCTAAGCTCACTACCTTCGTTGTCATTGAAAATCATGACTGCTGATTTTTTCTTACTGAATCTAAAATCTAACCTATCTCCCTCATTACCGCAGATGTCCATCAATCTCTGCAAATCTTCCTTGTTGTCGGCCATTAGCACTATATCATCTGCGTACATTAATGCTGGTAGTGCCTGATTAATAAGTTTTCCTTGTTTGACTAAAGAGAGGTTGAAGCCCAATCCACTTCCCTCTAATTTTGCCTCTAATCCTTGTAGGTACATCATGAATAATAAGGGTGACAGGGGGCACCCCTGCCTAAGCCCCTGTTTTACCTCTGCAGGCTTGGATACCTGTTTTTCCCACTTTATAACTACCTTGTTACCTTTATAGATACCCTTTAAAATATTAGTGACTACATGTTCCACGCCTAGTGTGTCAAGTATTCCCCGCAATTCCTCTTGAACCACACTATCCTACGCTCCCTTGATATAAAAAAATGCTAGCCACAGGGGCCTGTGTTCCTTTTATGCTATTTCGATGCACTGCGTCAGTGAAAACAGATTGTCTTCCAACCTCCTGTGTTTCCGAAACCCATTCTGCAGTTCCCCCAGCACCCCCTTATCCTCTATTCACGTCTGCAGTCTTTCCTTTATAATCTGCATCGCCAGCCTGTAGACCACTGATGTCACTGTTATAGGACGGTAGTTTACAGACAACACAAACACAACCTCAGGACGTCCTCAGTATGCTTTCGTGAGGACAATATGACGCCCTCAGAGTGTCCTCTTATGGTACTATAATGGCACTAATCCCACCCCTTGTCCGTACACATAACAATCTCAGCACATCCTCAATACAACACTTCAGCAGGACTCTTACAGTATCTTTTCAGAACAACGATTATGTGGCCGGTTCGGTACTGTGGGCAGTGATACTACTTAGGATTTACTTCTTTTCATGATATTTTCATACATCAAAAGAAAAACACCTGCGAGGTCTCGTGTATATATACTGTATTAATCAACAGACAGGTGACAAAACAAACAAAGCTTGTTGACTGAAATTTATTTTACAGTAATTAATCACAACTGACAGTTTTGTCAGGCATTCGAGTCCGCGTAAAGTCTGAAAAAAGAAAAGCAGTATCAAGGCAGTAGACACAGGTCAATCAACTACGTTTGTAATCTTCCTCGAAAGTTTGACACTGTGTCTTCATAACCACGTGTATTGCGCCCAATGCACTCATTAGTGTTAGAGGCTCCGCTCTGACAGCCTATCAGTACACTCGACACGGGCGTTGACTTGACTTGCCCGAGGTCAGGCCATGTGTCAGATGCAGAAGTAGATCCTTCCACGTTGGGACCATGCTGCTTCGAAGCACAATTGATATCTGGTGTTCCAGGCTGCTTCGAACCACACCTCGCCGCGGTCGGCTGGTGACAATGCATCCATGATCAGTCTGAACGTTGTGCAGCCCAGTGCACCCATCAACACGGCAATTTACCAGGCGTCATCACCTACGACTCACACATATCTCACTTTTAACCATGCACACAAACAACAAAGGCCACGAACTTCCGCTAGTACACTCCACCTTCCCTGACAGGGCTGCCATAGAGAAATAAAAAAAGGTGAAGAGTGGACACTCCCATAGACCCCAGCGGCCCAATCGACTCTAGCACACCTAGTGGTTGATGAGAGCAAGTGACATGCGCTTCCGGTTTCGGTTTCACTGGCGCAAGTTTTGAATTACTTTGCATAACCGACGTTTGGCTATGACGAAAGTTCATGATTTCAGACCACTATTCATCGCCCAAATGGATAGTTTTTGTAGGTAGTTTTGATTTAGCGATTCCCTGTATTGTTCAGTGGTTCGTGCGAATCGGTCATGACGTAATTTTTATTTCGATTAAGTTATAATAAAAAGAGATGCAGGTAATGATAATTCACTACGGTTTTATTCATCGTGCTTGTGTTTTTCTTTTGGAACAAGTGATCAATGTATATATCAGTCAAAGAAACAGAGCATCCGCAATGTTTTATTCAAAGGCAAGGTAGAGTATGAGAATATAAAAAGCACAATATGACAAAGGTAGACAACAAATGCATCTCGCCTTACAAATAAATTGTAACAAATATTGTAACAAATACATAGAGAACACAGACAACGCACACATCGCTAGAGTTGGCAGAAGCCGAGAAGCTGGTGAAGTATGACACACCGGGCCAGTGGGTAAGTAAGGATCTATGGCAAAAACACAGCGCACAATGCTGATGAAGAAGGAAGAAGTGACATATACACAGCAATGAAGTCGCGAATCACGCCTGGGCTTAACCGAAATAATGCATAGAAAAAAAGAGCGCACAGAAACCACACGACACAATATAGCAGAAAGGCAAAGGTGCAGTGTGCTGGCTGTGCTTAAGAACAGCTAGCCCAAATGAAAAAAAGCAGACTTGATGCCTGCTTTGTCCTCAGAAAAGTAGGGCTTTGCAGCTTGCTCACTACGTGAAAGACAAACTTTATGCTACAACACTGGCAGGTCTTGTGGCTTTTGTTATGCGTCGCCTTCATCAAAAACTTAAGATCCCAAGTGATTTGCGTCTGGGTGTTGCTGTGACGCTTGCGAGCTAAAATAGATTGTAGTCATCACTTTATCCAGAATTGTGGACTAATTGGTGCTACGAGAGTGGTATTACAGGGCTAATAAATAGCAGAAGGAAACTACTTTGGCTCATTATTTTTCACAAAGGCTCTACATCGTACGTTATCACTCACAAGCTATATAAAAATAAAATGGCAGCGTCCGCAGCCCCATCAAACGCTACAAGTTTGGGTATTCTTTTGAAAATTTTGATGGGCAAGATGAGGAGGTTGATGAGAAGCTAAAATACGAAAAGCGTGATAACATGAACCGTGCCCACTTCATACTGTGTTCCTTACCCGCTCGAAGACATTTCAACAAGCGGTTTTGTTATCGATATATTACTTGAGCTGGAGAGATAAAGCATACACAGTGACCAAGCGACCCACAGTAAAGTGTACAGTTCGCCCGCATTTGCTACAAATATACAGACAGGATACCCAACATTCTTTTTAAGGTTATGCAAATCACTTCGAGCGAATACACAGTGTCCCTACTCCTCACAGCGGGGTAACCAAAACAATGTATGCAACGAAGGAGTGGTTGGTCCAGTTGAACTGAATATAAGCATATAAGACCATAATGAAGTCTGCTGTAACGAAGTAATAACATAACAAAGCTATTGCAGGATTCGGCTCAACTCGAATACTTTAGTGTAAACCCGCCGCTAATTGCTAACCTTGAAACTTGTCAAGCTGTATGCCCGAGATTGAAGACTGGAACCTAACCCTGTCTAAGTTTCGGTTCACAAAACGCACATGTCAACATAAACGAACCCGGCAAAACATTTTCAGAAACTTAGCGCGACACCCAGCAGAGCAGAAATGAAAATCGCCAACACTTGACAGATGGTGATACAAAACAACGCACACTTTCAGGTGATGTGCAGTGGCCTCAATTATGGCAAGAAAGTGAGATTCAAGTTGTTGTACGTATGCAAAAGCTGCTTCTGATGGCACAGCGAGATTCCCAAAAAGTTTGCTGGGGACGTGGTATGCTTGAGCATTGTGAAATACTGGTGGGTACCCTTAAGCGTCTCACTGTCGTCTTTCAGTAACTGTGGGCAACTGCAACCGTCACATGCATTCCGAAGGAAGTGTTTGATGAGAAAACCAGCTACATAATATGCAGCGGAGTCATCGATAATATGGGAGTGAATGTTTGTCGCAAGTTCAGAGAGATCGTCTAGAGCGGGAAAGTCGTCAGGCTGTGGCTGTGCACACTCCTCATTATCCACAAGAGACGCACTGGTGAGGGAGAATGGCGAGAGCTGCTCTTGGAGGAGGTCACATTCATCATCCTCGACATTTCCATATTCTGACAGCTTGAAGAGTTTTCTTATGCAGATGTGCTTCAGGCCACAAATAAATTGTGCTACATTGGGGTTGGTGTTGCAACCCTGTTTTTGCCTAATGTGGCCAAATATGTTCCCCAGAGGATCCTGTTGAAGCCTGCGTGTTAACAGGTATTCAAAATTGTAATTTTTGGAGAGGTCGTCCCATAGTTGACAAATTGCCTGAATTGTAATTTGCCAACCTACGATGGTTTGTGGTTGACGTCTGCCAACAAACTGCCATGATGCAATCCAGGGAAGCTGGCCTCGGAGGAAGTCAATCAGCTCTGAATCATTTTTCATGATTGCATGCCGCAGCTTTTGCGAAGTTCTTTTTTTACTCGAGCTGTTCAAGGCATCGAAAATCCTGTCCATACGATCACAAAATTGAGCTGTAGTGATGGCCGAGGCAGGCAGCACCTTCGCATACACCATTGCCGTGATAGCAATCGAAACTGATGCACTGAGGACCTGAGTTGCTCTGCTGACCTTCATATTAGAAAAAGGTTTCTGATGAACGTGCCGTTCAGTCAACTTTGGAGCCAATCGCAACCGCAACTCATGTGAGGATTGGTAAAGGCTTACAATGTGCGACCAGTTAACGATGTCATCCCCAATGTATAACTTGTGTGCTTGGACATTATTGCGCGTTGTTTTAATTAAATGCGGAACATCAAAAATGTAATATAGCCGCTCACCATTAACTTCAAAAAAAGGCTTTGCTACAGTCACTCTTAGTTGGTTAGCGAGACTTACATTTGAACTGCCCTGGTCACAAATGACTGCTTTCACTGCAATATTAATGCTCCTAAGCTCCAAAATGAGTGACACCAGCAAGTTATGCATAACAGATGATGGTGTTGATGTGTGCCCTATAGTAAAAGCAACCGGTTGAACCCACTTTCTCGAAACACCAACAAGCAGAAAAACCAGTGCTCGATCAGCGATGGTTGAAGTGCGATGAGTGCCATCATCTGTAAAACCCTGGACAACGTCTCTTGAAGCATCATAGTACAAATTCTTTTTGAGTGCTATTTCGTCGAAAACTAAAGCGCACACTCGGTCCCGTTCATTACAAGCATGAGTATTTGTTGCAATGGAAGTAAGGATTCCTGGAATTATGCCTGGAGTCATCTTTACATTAGCTAGCCACCTCCTGAATGAACGCCGGGAGGGCAAAGAAAAATATGGAGCCAGAAATCGGTATGCTCGCGGACCTCGGAAGTTTAAGTGAAGAGCGAATTTCTTGAACCACACGGGAAACCGCTTGCCCTTGCGTTTGGGCCTCAAGCGAACATGTGCAGAAAGAAGTTTAAAAACCTCCTCGGTGACGTGCGGCTCGGATAACTTCAAGGGCCTTCGAAGTCGATGACGGTGCTTGGTGAGGCTGTCTCTGCAGTCTTTTGATAGTTTTCCGCTGTGCTGCTACTTTGGCTTGCAGATGTTTAATGGTTTGCTTGTACTTCATTGATAGAGACATTGTCGCTGGCACACAGGAACGCACTGCAATAAACAAAAAAATTGATGTAAAAGCGAAGAACAACTAATCCCATACGAGCACTTTCCTCGCTCTTTCAGACCCAAGGTGCACAACTTTCTGTGATACAAAGTTTTCGATTCCACTACCTAAAAACAAACCATTCACAATGTTGACAATGCACAAAAAAAATGAAAATCACTGAGAGCCCACCCCTACATTTTGTAAGTGCACACGTATTGTCCTTTTGAGGATAGTTTCCTCAGAATGTCCTAAACATAAAATAGCACATTAAAAACTGCTGCAATAAAAGCATAGTCACCATTATCTCTAAGGCACTCAGGCGTGGAGCTGTTGGCGGAGACGTCTTCTGGAGGGTCTTGTGAAGCTTGTTCAGTGCCTCGGACAGTGCTGTCGGAACAATCTTGCGAGCGGCCTGCGGAAGTCTCTATATCAATCCACTCTGGTGTTGAAGTGAACATACAAACTTACCGGCCACACAGGTTTCTTTTGTGACAGCTGAACGACTGGTTAAGGTTTTTCTCCGGCAAGACGAAATCAGCAAAAATTCTTTCACCAGCTACAAGGGAGCTGCCACCTGCAGAGGTTTGGTCAACAGTCAATTTGGGTAAAAAAAAAGAAATCGCGACACTGAACGCACCCTGTTCATCGGGGCACCTCAATGTGTGGGAGCCGCTTTTGAAGCCTCTACCGCAGGTCCTGAAGAAATGCAATTACGACAATGTGTCAGTAAGAAGCTTAAAATAACACAAACTGAAGCTCATCCGCACCTTGCAGTACAGCTTCTGCAGCCATGTCACAGTCACTACTTGAAGCGACG
Source organism: Rhipicephalus annulatus (assembly GCA_013436015.1). NCBI lineage: Eukaryota > Metazoa > Arthropoda > Arachnida > Ixodida > Ixodidae > Rhipicephalus > Rhipicephalus annulatus. The sequence goes on along the minus strand of WOVY01001821.1, from coordinate 2,218 downwards.
CTCAGAGAACCTGCATATATGTGCAGTTGGTACAAGTTACAAAGCTTGTAGCATGGGGAAACTTAAACAGCTCTTTCAAACGCATAAATTGGTCGAACGTGGAAGAAAAGAGACGGCACCAACTAGGAAACAAGTAATTTGTGATTTTTGGAATTATCAACAGTGGCAGCTTTCACTGGTGAAAGGTATACGTACATGTGCACTCAGGCTTGAAGATAACGTGAAATAGCCCTTAAAAGTCTTTCAAAACAAGTTGCGCAGGTCCAGAGCATCAAAACATGACAGAAATGTAAAGCTGTTGTTAGGAAGGTAATAGCCCACAATTCACAGAATTTAAGACTTTCCAAGTGTTACTTCTGTAGTGAGGTTTCTCCATCGGCTACAAAGATCTTCACGGTTAACTGTCGCCACTGATTCAATACAAGTGGCTGCTATTGCACATATTTGAGTTTCAGTCAATCACTTACATGGTGCAGCTGGTTGCACACTGGGAACAGCCATTCTTGTAAGCCTTGTGTGCCCAGGGTCCATGAAACTTTGAGCAGTAAAATGGGTCGCTACAAACCCTGTACGTTGCGTACAATAGGCTGGCCGGCTTACTCAGGAGATCATCGCGTCCAGCATACTGCATCCATGCTTTCATCCTGCATTAGCAAATGAACTATCAGCTGAAAGGGGAAGTGCTTGAATAGTGATGTTTTATTGTTACCCTCACTTAGCAAGTACGAACAGTAAGCCTACAGACATGCAAACCATACAAAAGCTTTAACACACCTGCCGTCCCGTGGTACGCGGAAGAAACTCGTCCCAGGCTTCTTGTGGGCTCTGCCATTGTTGAAGCACCACGATACACAGCAGTAGCTGCCGTAGCTTGGACCGCCGGACGGCATGGCGTCAGCGCGGTCTGAAAATGTTAGTAAGTGGATGCTTCGCTGTCAAATTACGAAAAAGATATGTGCACCGTCATAAGTGTACCAGCAAACCCCTTTGAATGATTAGCTAATCGACGCACAATACAAAAACCAGTGAGACATCTCTGACCCATAAAACTCTGACTTACAAAGATATACGTCAAGACCACGAACAAAGATCAGAAGTTTCCAGGCCGCTATCCCTTGTAATGCAATGGTATCGCGGCCTGGAAACTTTAGAACACCTTCGTGCGTACGCAGTATCAGCAGTAAATTGGGAAGAAAAATCGTAGTTGAAATTTGTGCGGTAAAATCATATTGGAAACGTAAAAAAAAATTTGTGGGCAGCTTGCACTAGTGGCACAAGGCTAGCGAAGAAACGAAGATGATGGCCACTTGGCTAGTCCAGATTTGCCTCCGGCACACCAAGAATTATTCGTGTTCCGAGCCTTCGGGAAAACGCGTCGTGAAGCATGCGAGGCCCAGCGAACTATTCTCAATATTTTGCCACCGAGCCACCGAGCCTATGACCTAGCTGCCCAGCTATGCTCAGCGCACAGACGCTCGCGTCCGTGGCAGACGCAGCACGCGTCGCCTCGGCTTGACGCCGTGCCGCCTTTGCTATACTGCATACGTTGCACAATGTTCCCGTCTAGCCGCCGCATAGAGCCACAAACTTTCTTTTTAGCGAACCTCCAGGTCCTTACAAGCTTCAGAAAAAGGTTACAACTGCGTGAATGAGGACGCCACGTAAGATACAAACTCGCACACAACGAAGCGCAACGTGGTGTGTGTGCATCTTTCTATGTTTGTTGCATGGTGTCTTTTTCGCGCAGGCGTAACCGTTTTCTGAAAAAAGACCCAACAAGACCAACAACATGTCCATTCAACAAGCTTCGCTTGAAAACGTGCCTCACCTGTTTATCCTCACGCTTGAAAACGCCGACGCAGCCGACGTTGACGAAAGCGACGAATGCTTCTCGCCGTCAGTCATGCATGGGCTTGTCGCTGGGTAGGATGGGTGTTTATGACAGTACGGCTGAAGAAAAATATACGCGTAAGGTGTGTTGAATAAATCGTTTTTATGTATAAAGAACATACCAATTTTGGCGTGTAATTATTATTTGTGAAAACAATTATGTTGCATTGATTATAACTGTGTTTTTTTTTTTGCGCTTGCGCCCTCTGAAGTTTGGTGGGAGCACTAGTTCGTTACGTAGGTCGTGACGCACTTCCTAAGGCCAGGTCTTGCGGAGTGTCCGCTCTTGTCTTCTTCTTTCTCTATGCATAAACACAGAAAACAAAAA
>WOVY01001820.1:0-149848 GCA_013436015.1 Rhipicephalus annulatus | reverse complement strand
TTTTAGAGGCCTTTCAAATTTGTAGTGAAGGTGACAACTGTGTCAGTTAACTCACTATTGACTAGCTGAGAGAGAAATAAAAGTTCTTTAAAGAAAGATTGTGACTGAATAACTAATGTATAGTGTGTGCATGTTTCTCCTGAGAATCTATACAAACAGCTTCTTTATACGAATTTTTATACAGTTTATCATCAGCGTTTGTACCGTGGTCTTCGATACTGTTTTGTTATTATCCATCGCGCGGTTTCATCTTCTCTTTTAATTATTCACTTAAGTACGGTTTTCATGTTGAGAAAATTGTGAATATGCGTCATCGAGGTTTGACAATAGCACATGAGGTGCATAGCAATATAGCACGTCTGAACAGCACTGCTTCATCTGAGCAGACTACATAATCACTCAAGCCAAGCAACCTTTAAAGACCATCACCAGGCCTCATAACAAATTATAGTTGATATGGGCAGCTGTTGTGTGTTTAAAGAAGAGCATTATGGCACCAAATTTTTTTTTTCAATGAGTTATTACAAGCGGAGAGGAGTGGCACAAAAGCATTATGAGAGAAGGTGAGCTCGAAACCCTTGCCGCTCGCCTCGTGTAGCTTTTGTAAACCAAATAAACTTCCCTATCCTTTCCGACAATCGAGCGAATGGACACCAGCGCATCACGGCCCCGAGCATGCCCACACCTCGAGCGGAGATCAACACACTCGCATGATTTCAAGCCGATGTGCTGATGCCCCGGTAACTAAGAATACTGGACAAGCACAGTGACAAACATCCTGGCCATTTGTTACCCAGTAGTATTCTTCTGTAGTGTTATACACATAAAAATATTATCTACTTGTATATAAACAGCGTGATCATAAGTAGAACAATCTTTGCTGGCGTGGTGTTACTGCTCACAGCTTCACAATGCCGGTTACATAGAGAGTTGGGCGGCGTTGTTGGGTTTACTGCTAACAGCTTTAACAATGCCGGTTACATAGAGAGTTGGGATGTGTTGTTTTATTGACTTACTGTTAGTTTGTAGTCTACTGCCTGTATTTTTATTGTGCGGGCTGAGGATTCGTTCTTCATACCTCACAATAAGGAATGTTTCTGCGGGTTGGATGTCTCGGTGCGCACTCGCATGTGCTCGTTTGGAAACGCCGGCTTAGATATGAGTATATTGAGTGCTTGAACGTGTAAGAGCATTACGTTTGCTTCTGATGCGCTAACCGCGGGGACACGTATGCACACGAAACATTCGTTCCGCATTACATTGCAATTCACGAAAAAAAATCTTTCTTTTTGTCCTTCAATGTTATTTCACATTTTGTTCATCTAATAAAGAGGCCCTGAAACACTTTTTCAAGTAATAACGAATGAATTCACTGGAAGAGCTTATTGCCTCACAAACTCAACGCCGCAAAAATTTTAAGAATTCGTCCAGTGCGAGTGGAGTTACGAAAGTTTGTCGCATGCTCCGACATCATTATCTCTTCTCTCGTTCTAACGAAAGCGCTAGAAGCTAAGCAGAGAAGGATGGCAGGGCCACACAAAAACGTCAAGCGAGCCTCGTGACCTTACGGCCTTTCTTTTTTCTTTTTTTTCGAATGCGCGGCTTTTTCAGTGTGATCGCACGCGCACGCGTGAACAAGTAGCAGCCTCCCGCGGCGATCTCTGTAACGAGCGAGCGCACAATGTTCAAATCAGCCAATCGATGATAGATGGGCTTGCTACGTGTGGATTTTTGGGCATATTCCGTGATTCGTCGGCAGAAGAGAAAGCAATTTTTAGCTGACTGATAATTCATTGGAAATTCCAGGCCACGTGCTGCGCTATATTATTTGGCTCCCGTGTTTTTGAGAGCCTCTGCTACCGAAAACACGCAGCGTTTTCTGACCATGCTCAAAAAGTGTTGCAGGGCCCTTTTAAAGCAACAAATTACACAAACCACACGCCTCCCGTGAAATCGTTTTCACCATGTCCCGAGCTACTGTTGGCCACGTAAGAGCACAGGCGTCTACGTAAATACCCCACATCACACAATAGGCTTCTAGGTAGGGCAGTTCGTACGTCTACGTAATGCCTTCATTATATAGGCGCGTGCCCGCGAAAGGACGAGAAAGCAGCGTTCATCTTGACATTTGACCCATTTGGGCGACGCGTGGCTTTATGAACGTGAACGCTCGATGTATGCATTGCGCTCGTCAGCTCAATATTGTCAAACCTGGTGAGTGGTTCTTTAACGTTCAGCAAATACATTCGCTAAATGTGCTCTTAGACATGTCGTCCGAAGACAAAACAGTCTCCCGGATTAGATTGCTTATCTGATTAACAAAGAGTCACTATGCCCTAACATTCACTGTTCAGACTAAAACATTTCTATGCCTTAATAGTGATGGCATATTGGTATTATTCGTTCAACATATATCTTGTTTCTACCTTTGTCTTATTGAATTTTGGCATTGCACTTTTTTATTATATTCTCCCGTTTTCTTTTGTTTTACCTCCCCACTGTTCTGCTCCTCTACAGCATTTTCCTGGTCTCCGAGTGAAACGCCGGCGCTTATGTTACAAAATGTTCAAATGCATCAATTTGGCCTTTTTGCTTTACCCATTTCACACATTATGTAAGGGCTGAACGATAATGCTTTTCTACCGTATATTTTCTACCACCCGCGAAATGAGGTATGCACTGATGTTATATAATGACGTTGCTTTTCAATGCATGCGTTTATTTGTCTGCATTACCTTATCATCGTCTTTGTGCAACGCCTGCAGAAGGCATGTATGCTCTCTTAGAATTAATAAATAACTACACGGAAAAAGTAGTTGTTTCACAAGATTTATCAATCAACCTTTCTGGCTGGAAAATGGTAATCGCTCTATGTCCTGTGAGAAAGAATCGTTTAAGCAGTTCAATAACCCTTATGAGTACAAAAAATATGACTTTTCAAGATAGTTTGCAACCTGACGATTAAATACAAATATACAATAGAACTCGACCTAAAAAAAAGACAGGACAAAGAACTTGAGCAGTTTTAACTGCAGAAGAAAACAACACTAAGCCTGAATGATGTAGTTTCATAAGACAGCCCTTCTGAAAATACGCGGGAAACACTTGTGACATAGCAAACTAGGCAACCATCGAGTGTCTTTCAAAGCCAACAAAACGAGAGGTGCCACCACCGGGGTGCATAGGGCTCTTGCTTGCGTGTTGTCTGAAATGGCAGATGTAGGCCTGACTTCGTAGCTCTTAAGGGTACCGTTGGTTCCGTTGAGACCCTGTATAGACACCATGTTGTGTCATAATCTCAAAGTTGCACAACCGTTAAAGGGCCCCTCACCATCCTCTTAAAATACAAAAAAACAAGGGCATTATTCTATCCTGGCGTTTGTCTTTCTGGCGGCACTTCGTGACGCTGACAGTGATTCCCGGGACGTCTATAGTGTACATGCTCTCGATTTGTCCATATACGTGAATCAGATGTGATTTGTCTCCTGCACTGCTTTGCCATGCAGCCACCCATCCGTTCTTTCTTGTCTCACATGACTATCGTGCGCGATCAATTGATTTAAGCTAATTTTGTGTGTTTAAGACTGTGCAAGCGGTGATAACGGCGTGTAGCCGAGAAGCGGGAAATCCTGATATGCTCGGGAGCTTAGTGCTGATATTGTCTACGTACTTTTAATAAATTATAGGCGAGGAGGATACATGGCCTGTGCGAAGGAAAGGTGGGAATCACTCTCTGGTCTCTGAGAGCGAGGCGGTGAGAGGCCCTTTAGACTATAACGTTTACAGCAGCAGTTACTTCAGTGCAGTGCAAAAACGCGTCAATTTAGCTCAATCATACATGCATCCAAGCGCATGAGCCACTTCTGAATGCCCCTTAACCTACCAAGCTCAAACCGAACGGGCGTCGTCGTTACTAGAGAGTTTTAGAATAGCGCAACGCGAGCCTTTGCAGTGCGGTCGCTACCACTGCGCATGCGTCGTAACGTGAGTCGGCGTTCGCGTTCGCCAACCGCACGCAAAAAATCCGAAATCGCGTGCGGTAATGGCGGCCCGCATGTGGCCCGCAAGCGCTGGTCTCGAGGCTACGAGCAGTGATGGCGGCCCGCACAGCACCTCCTCTATTCAGATGCCTGCCGCATGAAAAGAAAAACAGCTGCCACACCCTTTTCCTCCTTCATTTTAGAATGTTCTCGGTCACTAGCGTCACTTTTTGGGGACGGTGCAACAACGCAACACTTTGCATTGCCTCCGAAATAGTGGTGTACAGTTGCAGGTCTCGAACAACTCTCGACTGACGCGTCCCTACGGGCCGCAGATGAAAAACGCTCAGCTGGTACCGCCTGCCGTCGTGATCATAGTGTCGGTCGCGAGCGCCAACGCGCTGCGCTTGTTTAAAACGGAAGGCAGGCCGATTTCGCTGGGAGCGCGAGCCATTCCTCAGGCAACTTTCTAGAGAAGGCATTGGCCCGCATATGGCCCGCAAGCTCTGGTTTCGAGACTACGGTATTGCTGCGATGTTGCGTTGCGGTTAGCAGCAGGGCAAACGCTATTCTAAAACTCCTATGGCGCCCGCTACGCCCGCAATGCCCGCAGCGCTTGCAAACCGTATTCTAAAACTCCCTACTTTAACACGGCTGTGGCGAACCAGCCTCGATAGTCTGTGCGATTCCCATCGGAATCACAGAAATTAAAAGTCCTGCTGGCATGAGCTAAATATACCCTAAGCGGGTTTATTTTCTGCCTAGCTGCGGTAAAACGGGATATTAATTCGGGCTTACCTTTCGGAAGTAAGGCACCAGGGCGCCTGGGAGCACCACGAAGAAAACGACGACCAGGAGCATGCAAGAACTGACGGTGAAGACGTAGGAGGTCTTAATGAAGGGGTCTTTGGTGTCTCCATTCCGGAGATCTCGCCGGCTGAGAAGGTTTTGCTCGGAGAACCTCATTTTAGAACTCTGGACAGGTGACGACTCCGGAGACGAGCTAGAGCATTAGCGCGTGACCAGCCTTCGTCCTCTTCACGCACTGCCGTGCCAGAAGCGCGAGCGGACCAGTCAGGTGCGGAGCGTGCTAAATTGTTCATCTTCTTTACTTTCAGTTCACTCAGCTGCTTATCGTTGTGATTGTTGCCGAGATTTCCAAACCAATTTTCTGTTCTAACAATTCTGGGTACAAAAACACTGATTCCTACGCTCTCTTTATTTCATTTATTCGCGGCTTCCTAATTGAGTTCTTTGTTTCTACTACACATTGACCACCAGCCCAGACACGATGTGGGTATGCGCCATTCCTCGAATGGGTTAGACGGCCGCTATTTGTCAATGTCGTGATGCCACCGAAAATGGACAGAACGCGAAACTCACTGATGTTCTTTTTTTAATTTTTATTCCATGGCATCTTAAAATAAAGTCAAACGAGTTGCAGCTAATTATTTGAAAGCGCATCTGATCTATAGCAACTGTGTGCATATTGTAAGACGCCTCCAGCACCTCTGAAAACACAGATGAATTAGTGGTGCATACTTACTCCATAGTACGTTATGACAACTGCATGGTGCTATCAAGATGTTTTGCTACTATTTTATTACTCTCACTCGTGACCATCTTACAAACTATAACACCACGCAGACGCCTGTCAATGGGATGCACCATAGAGGAGGGACCTCGGAATTTTCGAGCTCTTGGGTTATTTGGGTTGGGGAAGTAAAGGTTTCTGCGCACGTGGTTCATAACACCAACAAATGTGCTGTGGTCTAAAAACAATCTTAATTCCAAAAAGCATAACTTGTCATTCTCGGGCATTCATGACACCTGTTCGCGCACAGATGGCACGCGAACAGGTGTCATGCGTTAGCAAGCCCTCCGTGTCTCTGTCCAAGAAGAAACTAAGGTTCCTCGAAGGTTTCGGTGTGCGCAAGTAGTTCTATTAGTTTTGCTTTTCTGTTTCGTTTTCATGTAGACTTTTCTTTGCCTTCTTCAGTGCTATTGTTTTTCTTTTACTCCTGTATTGCTCTTTATGCCACATGGTTTACTGTCTCCTCTACATATTTTCACGCTCTGCGCAATAAACTCAGTTGGAAGTTAGCTTTCGTGTCCTTCTTGTCTGTGTGCCGTCATTTTGTTCTCGCGCTATATTTATCATCATCTCATCTCCTGCGCTAAGCACGCTGCGAGCAAAACCTTTTTCATCTTTTGCTTTGTCACTGACGACATAAGCCTTCGTCCGACGGCAGAGAAACTTTCTTCTTCTCCTGCTCACCCCCAACCGCTGCTTGCTTAAAAACGTTTCGCCCTGGGTTCTAGACGTTTCTAATTGTTTAGTCGGCGCGCTGCACAGCCAAGGCTTGGGAAGGGGCAAACTTTTTTGACAACAATTCGCGACACGTGTCGCACCCAGGGAGTGACTCACGCTTTTCTTCTCGAAGCCTCTGTGATTCGCTTCGTGATCGGTGCCAGGAGGTTGGTTGGTGAACGCCGCGCCCGAGGAGTCCTTTGCTGCTTGTTTTCTTCGTTTAAGTTGACTTTGGAGCGACAATCTGGCACCTGGTATTGTCGCCGTCTCCCGAATTCGGCGGCGCACGCTTTCTTGGGCGCTCGTTTGTTACAATAACCTAGGCTCAAGACAGACCCAACTTATTTCACATATAGCTAAGGCCTAGAAACAAACTAGAAATAGCAAGATATCTTCGAATCACCTAGCTTTGCTGTTCCCAAAATCGCATGGCTTAATGCAAGCTTCGTACTTCTTTATTGAGTCTAAGACTGCAGTGGAGTTAATGACGTAAGAAGTACAAGCTTGCGAAGATCTGCTCAGTCAAGTTTGTCCAGTCAAGTTGTGTTCATCCACATTAGGTTAGGTGATGCACGCACCAAGACACCTTTTGGTCTAAGCTATATGAGGGCGACGCTTCGTACTGTATACGGACACTAGAAGTAACCTTTTACATCTGTGACGTAAAATCTTGAGATTATAAGGACAAATAATTAGTTAATAAACCCAATGTTTCTCCTGTCGCACAATTTTTTGTTGAACTCTTCGTCAAAGAAGGCATTGATTCCATGAATAGTAGTGGGAGTAAAGCGCATTGATGTAGGACCCGGGTACAATATCCATTTTAAAGAAAGCAAAGAATGAAAGACGAAAACAGGACGGCGGCAACCAGGGCGTACACTCTAAAAAAAGTTTGTAGTACTTACTGAGTTTGGTTTACTAACTGCTTGTCACATATGTTACTAACCGGTTAGTAAGTGAGGTTAGTAACGGGGAGGTTAGTAACCATTACTACCTCCACCGTTACTAACACAGATACGAATGGTTACTAACATAGCTAGTAAGGGTTGGTAACAAAAAAAATCTACTCGACGCGATCATTTTGCCTTACGAATCACCCATTTTATAACAGTCCTATTCGCGAGCATCAACGTTGACTAAATACGAACAGAATGTCCTAAAGAACAGCACATATACACAAGTCCACGCGAGATGTACGGTTCCTAAGAGGTTCTAGAAGTACTTATAGCCCTAACTTTGGGAAAGGCAGCTGGTGCCGGCAGGCGGCTATGCTGTAGGATGTATAATTTAAGGTGCCTTTATTTCTACAATGTACAGTTTTTTAGGTGAGCGGAAAAACTTAGTGTAGAACTTTTAATCAAGCATATTAAGAAAAACGCTTATTTATGCCTATTTTGCATATTACCACCTCAACACAGCCTAATATTCAAAAAATAAGACTGTGTATAAGCTTGCATGTATTGCCTCAATGAACTTGAATGCATCCCCGTGCTACAAAATGTGTTGTTAGACGCTCCTAGTAATAACCTCTTAAAGTTTCTTTAATATGTTCAATAAAAACGTGCATAATGAAAAGTTACTGGTAACCGTAACTTTTCCGACCGTAACTTAGTAAAACGTAGTAACCGTTGCAACCCTCACGCGTTTGCTAACGTGGGTAGTAAAAGGTTAGTAATGGCCCAAGAAGGCTAGTAACAGCTGCTGTTACGTCTTTGTCGTGGTTACTAGCTTTTCCCCGACTTATTTTTAAGAGTGTTTGAGTAGATTTGAGTGAAATATTCTGTGCCGACACTCAAACTTAGCTACATCGGGGTGGCGTGAAGTATTTACGATTGTTTCACCCCATCCTGGTTGTATGACACAATAAAATAAAAGCTTCAGGAGCTTGTTAGCTTGAAGGTGTTAGTTCTTTAGAATAGAAGTATGCCGCCCTTACCAATAAGATGTAAACCACAGAGTTTTGGCTTTGTGTTTCTAACAGCTTTGGAACTCGCCAACTGACTGATTAGCAACAAATTATTTCCATAGAAATGAAACAGTTTGAATGCATGCCGAATCAAGTAGTTTGAAAATGAGATGGAGGTTGAAGCAGAGTTCAAAAGAGTTTTTAATAAACTACGGACGTTTCGGCTGTGGTCAAAGTTTTCGTCAGATTGAAAACATCGGAATGGTATCCTTTTGTTAAAGACCACAACTACGGCCTTATTAGCAGCAATTTACAAAATCGTTTTTAACTGTGAGCCAAGAACCTTTCAAATATACTTAGCAGCCTACACCGCACACCTTCTTTTCGTCCCACACTGCAAAAATATTTTCCCTTGATTACGTAAAGAGACGTAGGTAACATGCTGCCAACCACTTCCGTAAAAAAAAATAGTACACCTGAGATTACGTTGAACACATAGAACGTACAGCCCATTTAACTTTCACAGAGATCCCTGAAATGAAGAAATAAAGTAACGGCTGCTACGGAACAACACCTGCTCTGTAGGGTCATTTCTTACACATTATTCATAATACTATTGCTACATGTCCATAAATAACAAACCTGTTTTTATTAGATTTGACATAAGGCATACGTAATCAGCAGATTTTTCTTCTGCAAGTACAAGGTCAATCGAAATTTCCCAAGCCACTATTCCAATTATTCCTGTGACAGCGTCACCTGGGAACTTTGGCTGAACCTGCAGATGCTAAAAATTTACGAATAGAAGTCAAATGTTTAAAACGAACAAGGACAAGTTTTCTCTTTACTAAAATATAATTTTATTTTCCCATGATCCTAAAATGAAATACAGGACAGACATGCTACAAATTGGGTGAACAAAAATTGCAAAAAAAATTGTTGTATTTCGACAGCTTTGTATCTGGAATTTAAAATACGAAGAAAGAATATCATAACTTCCAGATACCCAAAGCACTTGTGTTGTTTTCCTATTGTAAGAGTATTATTGTGAAGATTTCTTTCCTGAAAAAGAGGAAAAACATTTTGTCAGAACAACCACACGAGGGAAGTACAGATCAACAAAAATTGCGAGCACAATAACTTTATCCATTTCAAGACTCCTAATAGGCCTTGGCTTGCAGCAGAAAAATAAATAATTACACATAATAAATAAAAATATATTCATACAGAATGAAATGGCTGAAGGCACAAACAACTCCATAAACACACCAAAATATTGGCTAACAACACTAGTTGAGGCAAAAGAAGTAAAGGAGTAATTCAATGTATTAACCAATTCAACAATTAGGGTTATACCATGCAAAATCACCCAGAATGTTTTCGAACATCACGAATATAGGGGATAAAATTTTCACGTTTCACGAACTCGTCCTGGTCATTTATTTTCATTTCCAAAAATTTTCCTCCCTAGTTGCGAGTCTGTGGCATGGCGTCAAATGAGCTAATTGTCCTCAAACAACAACTTGTTTCAAAAGTCGCTTTGGAATACACTCAATAAATGGCATTTCGAGCAAAATAATGAAGTGATGTAACTAAAAATAATGACTTACTTAAGTGTATCAATTCTTCAAGAGCTTCTCCCACAAGCAAAATTGAATAATGCTGCCAGGTTTGCGATTTTTTTCTGGTAACATGGCTAATTCGAAGGACATGAATATATTATGTACTGGTGGCCTTTTCGACATGCTACAAATTCAAAATAATTTGTGCACTGAACTTTAGAAGATATTTTAAACAACTGTGAACTTCACTTTTTTTTTCGAAAAAGCTCTGTATTCAGAATCAAAAAGCTTACCTTGGTGGTAAGACAAAAAATATGCACATTTCATTTGGAAGTTCTATGTACTACCTCAATATAGGTGAAGTCACTAAAGGGTATTATTTTTTAAACTCGAGAAGTATTTTTTTGAAGTTATGCATCTCCACCAGCTTTACCCCTATCTAACTCAAGCGTCATGAAGCATTCGCAAGGGCAATCTTCAGAAGACTTACACAGACCTGAGGTACTCACAGCAAGCTTGATGTGGAGCAATTGAAATTGAAATGGGGCTATCATCTGCATTCCTATGCCAACAGAACTGCGCTACAATGAATATGTCCAGAGTGTGGAGACCAGTAGCTTAGCAAAAAGATATTTTTCGCATGAGGGTGGTGTGTGAGGGGAACGCGACTTCAGTCGTACTTTATGTATATTCTTGTGTGTTTCTATGTGTGCATGTAGGTATGCTCGCGGAGAACTAAGAAAATCGCAGCATATTTACGAAGTGAATGATGATGTGTGGGGCGAAGCTTCAAAGTGTTTTATCGGTAACCGTGAATGCATCTGTCTGTCTGTCACTCACACTGCCACGGCTTTAGGATAAAAAATACCGGGACTGTGCTGGGGTGGGGGGAGTTAAGCAGTACCTCCTGCCTTCCTGTCTACGCCACTGGTGATGACTCCCAGATGAGCCATCAAACCGTTGAAAAGTGTACAGTACACAATTATCCCTTACACACAACATAAACCCGACTATCACCTTGGCTATCAGTCCTTAAGTTAATTTTTTTTTTCACTTCAGTATTACTATGACAGGCTTTACTTCTCAGGAAGCAGGGTGCTCGCGTGAAAGCGAGAAAAATAACCGGTTGTTTTACAATAGCGTTTCTCAGTGTATTGCAACAATGCTACTAGCATGCTTGAAGACAAATGTACTGAATAGGACTAAATATTTTTATTAAGTGTATAAAACACACCTACTGCATTTGCAGAACTCCCCACGAAAGGAGGATGTCTGACTTTATATCCATAAAGCTGCATGGCTCACCTGGAAGTCACCACACTGAACCGAGTCCTTGTAGCACATCTCTGTTGACAATGGAATGCAGATGATAACCCTATTCCCATTTCAAATACTCTGTAGAGAGCACCAAATTTGCTCTCTCTATTCTAGGTTTGTGGGATTCTGCTGAAGATTGCCCTTGCGGGTGTGTCACGTCAATCGAGTAACGTAGGCGAAAAGCTGGTGCAGATAAATATTAAAAATATTTTTCGAATTTAAAAATATTACTCTCTAGTAATTCCACCTAAAATTAGCTTGTACATCGACCTTTAAAATGAATTTTGTGCGTAATTACAGTGTGACCACCAAGGCAAGTTTTTGATGCTGAATACAAAGGTTTTGCAAACAAAGTGACCCTCACAATATTTTTTCAGTGCATCTGCTATAACATCAGTGCCTAAATTAGTTTTAATTTGTAGCTTGTTGACAGGCCACCAGCACACATTTTATTTGTGTCCTTAGAACTTACCATGTTCTTGGAGAAACCCAAATGTGGCGACTTTATTCAATATTGCTCGTGTGAAAAGCCCTCAAAGAATTGACCTACATAATTAATTGATTGATATGTGGGGTTTAACGTCCCAAAACCACTATATGATTATGAGAGACGCCGTAGTGGAGGGCTCCAGAAATTTAGACTACCTGGAGTTCTTCAACGTGCACCCAAATCTGAGCACACGGGCCTACAACATTTCCGCCTCCATCGGAAATGCAGCCGCCGCAGCCGGGATTCGAACCCGCACCCTGCGGGTCAGCAGCCGAGTACCCTAGCCACTAGACCACCGCGGCGGGGCACCAAGAATATCTAAATGCTAGGTTCAATCCATACGCTATGCCCACCATGCGCCTTCATGATAGGAGTGCTCCCGCAGTATTGCGCTGGAGCATTCCTCAAAATGAAATTGAGTAATCGTACAGCACAAATCTGTCGCTCAACATTTTATGTTGAGCGACCACACTTGATGGATGCAAAGTAGCTTATCGTCTTACACAGGAGCCGCACTATTGCTTGCCTCTGGTTAGTCTTACAATTGTGTGAACTTGCATCTGGTGCGGCTGTATGGCGCCGAGTTTTTATTTTATGCCCGTTTCTGCGAGAGATGCACAATAAACAAGATTGCCGCTGTACTCGTGCTTAAATGAACAACGTAGACTTATGGCAGAGATGTAGGCAACTTTTTAAAGAGGAGGGGGTTATAAACCAACCTTTGTGCATCCAATGCATGTTCGTGCGTGAAGTTGTGTGCCTGGATATATATATATATATATATATATATATATATATATATATATATACGTGTGTGTAAAACACATGTAAATTTGAAACGTTTGACAAGGAGAGACATGCGCGCCTGCCCTAAATACAAGAACATAGATATCTTTCTGCATCGTTTCAAGGTGAGTGACACCGATCTAGTGTCTGTCTGCGTCTTGAATCAATACTACAACACTTGAAGAACCGCATATATAGGATTCCAGATCAAAATACATTCTAGAGCATCGCATATATGCTGAAAAATTTCAAGCACTTGGTGCGTACGACTTATGTTTTGATTCCATTGACGTACGACCACCTTAACATCCAGAAAATTGATTCGACGCACTCATGGCAAGTGAAGACAACAGCTGAGCATACGCTAGTTATTTGGCAGAAAACTCAGAAAAGGACACTTTATTTGATGAAATCCAAAGAACCCCTTCAAATGGGGAAAAAAAGAGAAAAAAAAGCAGCCACTCCAAGTGGGAAAAAAGAGGGAAAAAAGTGGTCCCTCCAAGTGAGGAAAAAAGAGAGAAAGAAAAAAAAAGAGCAGTCCCTTCCACTTCACTTAAAGCTGCGTGATACCCACTTTCCTACACTTTTTTTGTTGCCGTCTAAAGCAGCAACAAGTGTACAAACACGTTGTAGGCGAGAAAGTCAAGGGTGGTTAGCAGTGCTGTTCTCAGCCTCCTGCGCGACGGTGAGTGGTGGCTGTTCAGCCATCTTGCCGGGTGTCATGAGGCTGGTGTACACAGCGGCCACGATTGGGTGAACGGGCCCGCATGCTCCTTTGAAGTCGTCGATGCTGATGTCCCACAGCATGATTCCAGCCACCGATTCGTTGCGAACAGCTTCCATCTTCTCAGCAATACTCTTGGCATCATCGAAGCTAATCCACTCGTGCTTTCTGCCAAGACAAAATCAGCAGAAATAACGTTCCCCCCAAAAACAAAATCAGTTGCGCCAAGAAAGTATCCGCAGCAGTCATAATATACTCGTAGATACTGTATAAAACCCGTTAACTGCATAGCCTGTGGTTGATCTGGGGTTGACCACAAGCTGCACGCCTATGTTTTGCCATAAAAAAGCCATGAAACATTTAGAGCTTTGAAAAAGAAGCTTTTAGAAGAAAGTACAAGCGGAAAGTAAAACAGATGATAACATGGACATTGAAAAGCACTCGTCCATTTCTGTCATCTGTTTTTTTTTTGTGTGCGTCTTGTTTATTAACAATGGAATTTCGAATAGTTCGCTCTCAGGTCTTTTTCTATTCCTGAAGGAACCTTCCGCCATGCCGGATAGAAAACAATGTACCGGTCAAGGCACGTAGATGAAACCACATGTTCTCTGAAGACCTCATTATGTGTATATAGGTTATGTAAAGGCGTCGATTTTCACACCCGTTTTAACAGCTTTTGTAAAATCTTCAGATATTGCACGTCTGATTTCATATAATAATGTGAGTTGCTTTAGCAGTGCGTAGTTGGTATTTTGCTGCGTATCACCCAATGAGCAAACTCTGGCCAAGGCGCTGCAGCGGCTAAAAGAGCAGCTTTATAGAGATTGTGCAGCACGGTCTAGCCATGGCCTGGCGTAGATAATTCACGTTTGTATACGCCGCATCCTGCTTGGCGAGGGCTCCCCCTATCGAAAAAAAAAAAACGAATGGTGGGCATGGTGGAAAGCACCACCCACCATTATAGTGGATTAATGTAGTGGGTGAATGGTGGGAAACGCCCACCATGGCGCATGGTGGGTATTGTGGGTACTGCAGTGCGGGCAACACTTGAGCGCGAAATGACGTCAGAATCACCGTGACGAGCTGCCACAAGAAATAAAACAGAATTCTATAAAAACGGTGTAAAAACACCCGTCCCGTAAAAAAAAGCAAGACGCCATGGGGGATCGAACGTGCAACCTGCGGATTCCCTTTCGAAGACGCTAACCACTGCGCCACACCAACGTGACCTTGACGTGTGTTAAATACTTAGTTGGCATACAAACTTAAGGCTTAACCTAAGTTGAGTTTGTCGTGTACACAACATAGACAAGATCTACACCTGCTACTAAAAATTGCACATTTATTAAACACAAGCAACTGCGGCCTGTAACGATTGCCACTATGTTAATGGCACAAGTGCTATTTTTTTTTTACAATTGACAACTTCAAGAAAAAAAAAAAACCAAGTGGATTGGGGAGCAGCAATAGTTTACCGGCGGGGTCTGCCAAGTTTAATATTCGTTTCGCGCTCGTTCTAAAGGGCGACATCAGCTCACGCTTTATGACGCTTCTAGGCTCATTTCATAGATACGCCCGCCTAATTTATTTGATTGAGTATTGGGATGCTTTTCGCGCAATGTAGAGGGCGGTCGCACCAGCGCAATGCTGTAGCTCTTTCGCTAAAGCAACAACTACATAACGGCTTGGCCAAAACGAATGCAGTGCCGGAAACATTACGCTATCATATTGGTTCACCAAGCACACGAATTGCCATGTCTGAGTTCTCGTACAAGAGCTAGAGAAGTGCTGGCGAGTGCGACCGGCGGCTGTCGGTGAGAAGACACTTAATTACGTTCTCTGGGAGTGCTTTAATCGCGTCGCATCGATGTTTGTTTCTTCTTGAGCGGACACCATACACAATGAAAAATGCTTCATTTAGGTTAATTGATGCCATATGGCTGCGCTGTATTGTCATACTTAATCGTCGTAATTGTGTATTCTGAAACCCGGAAGCACGGATAACACAATTGTACGGGCTCGGTCACTAGGCCTAACTTTTGGTGGAAATCATGGTGGTAGAACATGTAGTTTACAGATCCCAGCTTGGTACACTATATAAATTGCCCACGATTATAAGCCCACCCATCATCTGCTTACTGCTTACCAGCATTATCGCGATGGTGGGCAGAGCTTCTCAGCTTGGTACACCATGTAGCCCACCATAATAAGCGCCACCCACCATATGCTTAGGGCTTCCCAGCATTATCGCAATGGTGGGCAGAGTGTCCCATTATTGCCCACTATCTAGCCTCTGCTTTCCACCATCATTTCCACTTTACCCATCATCTGTACACCATACCACCCAGTATGTCCCTGCATAACCACCATATTTTTCACTACGTCCCACCATAGCCATCATAATTTCCACCATGCCCACTATTATTTTCACTACGCCCACCATGTTTTCCAGTATCCACCATGGCAATTTTTCCGATAGGGCCTGCTTCGCCATTCTTATATATGACGTCATTATCTCGGCTCGCTTATCGTTGTGAGCCCGTTAATTTCGTTGGCTGCCCTCCCAGCTTGAGCGAACTAGTGCGGTGCCAGTGCGAGGGCGTCGGGAATGTCCCCTGCCGCACCTGCTTCTAATCATTTCCCACACGTTTAGCGAGCTCCAAAACACGTTTGGCACGCTTCTTAACGTTGGAAACGTTTTATAACGCCATCTGTCTGCCACCTAGTCACTGTTCAGACTATGATCCCTGTCCCCTCTTTCCCCCTCTAAACCCACAGCCAGGGCCCTTACCGCTGTCGTGCGAAGCGAAATTCACGCCGCTTCTCTGTTAACGCCATATTGCGTAACTCAGACATTCGTTAAAAATTCAATGAATATTTCGACTATGAAAGAATAGGTGCGCATGACGATAGCCTGCAAGCAAATCATGGTTCCTTGCAGTTCCACGCAGCCTCTACTGACCGATCACTCCCTCTTGCAGTAATTGCATGTCCAGGCAGACTTTGTGCTCATAAAACTTCGTGGCTTGTTTTGACGTTATATTGCTGCTTCGGCAGATCTGTCTCGAGAAGTTCACAGTGGTATGGCTGTGCGACGTTCCATACGGCTGAGGAAATGAACAGCTTGGTGTGCATATCTCGGAGCACTGCACTCTCGTCTTTGACGAGATAGCCCGACCACAATCTGCCTGTGGTCCGGTCACATGGCTCCTGCAGCTACTATTGTAGCATGCCGTCAATCGCAGTGGCTATAATCAGCTTTATGGCGATGGCATGATAGAACACGCTAACTACAAGAAAGAATCAGCTCAATCAGTCAGCCTCAAATCAAACCCCGGATGTAATCACTTGCTTTGCCTTTCCCTTCCCATCATCGGCCCTACACGTTACCAACACAGCGCATTGAACGTGAATTTGCTTCGTGAGAGTCACTAGTAGGCCCATGTACTTAGATTTCGGTGCACGTTAAAAAACCCCAGGTGGTCAAATTTCCGGAGCCCTCCCCTACTGCGTCTCTCATAATCAAATGGTGATTTTGGGACGTTAAACCCCACAAATCAATGAGAGTTACTAGTCGATGGGAACTTGTTCGGCAGCGCAGCCGTAACCTATCCACTGAGAAGGAGCATTAAAACCTACGGCGAACTCTTGTGTGTTGCGCTGATACTTTTTGGCTACAATCATGTTAAGTGATCCCCTTTCCTAACTGGCGGCAGCATACACAGTAGCATTGTGACATCTGTCCGCCTTGTTTGTTTACGAAGGAAAACGCGCTCATGTATTACATGACGGGGCGCCCGATTGCTTTGACAAACCTCTGCACGTTTTCCTCGGTCACACCTGCTCTGACTGCGAAGAAAAAGTTCGCCATCGTTCTAATCACTCAGAGCATGTTAGAAAGCGGTGGAATATACAACTTAAGTAGGATATTTTTAATAACTTACAGCTACGAATTAGTAAGCTTCATCTGGGGCGAGCTGATATTTGAGGACGGGGCTAAACTTTGAGAGCAAAGCGTAGCGATAGTCGGATTGTTGGAGCATGTTTCCCGTCGAAATGCATTGTAAGCTTTTGCTGTACCGAATTCCCCACTACAGTATGCTACCAGCCCATTATAAGTATAAGATGCACCATATTCGCATTGGATCGTCTAAATTGTATCCATATATTACATCGCACAACATCTAAACAACGTGACGTGCTCACACTTGCGTAATGTTGGAATCTATCGGCATGCTGGTTGATTGGTTCTTTTATTGGGTTTAATGTCTTGAAACAACTCAGCCTATGAGAGGCGCATTCGTCTTTTCATCACGAATATGCAGCCGAAAAATGAATCGCGCAGGGAGAGTCATTGGTGAAGTGTCGATCATTGACAGTAGTGGCCAAGAATCTTATTCGATCTATCATACGTATGAATTATAATATACTGCAGCCGCTCAACAGGGTCACAGTCGTTATTAAGCCTTCGATGTGCGAGGACGCTTCGAAGTAACTACAAGAAACATTAATTATTGGCTCCTGCTCTCAAACATGAGCCTAGTTACCCATTGTGTTCAATAAAAATGTGCCAACGTCCACCTGTAAGGCGCACTGGCGCTAGCATTGGATTTGCAGCGAAGAGTATGACGCAAACAACAACTATAGGGGCCGTTGCACGGAATTGACCCGACGTGTTGCTTTTATATACCAGAAGGGCTAACCAGGCAAAGTTACTTTCTACAATCATGCTGGCGCCGTCTGAAGGGATCCAACGCAAAAGTTTATGCTTGGCTTTTTACCTTGGCATGCCACATGTTATAGGGTATATAATAGTCATCGACGAGATGCTGTTATTACGAATCTGCGCACGCCGTGGAAGTACATTAGAGCCTTAAAGTCGCAGCTGCTGATTTTGTACTACAAAAAAACCAGTTCAGATGCACCTTTAAAATGACAAGTGATGTCTCAACCAATTACTGACCCAGAACTTGCTACGTAATTTTATTGTACATGTACATGCTGGGTGTTTAATAAATATGACCACAATCCTCAGAGATAAGGGGATTGCGATTATCTTTCGCTGCTTTCCTACAGTAACGTCTTCTGTATATAGGCGCATGCATCTTGAGATGGCTAAAAACGTCCTTTGAGGTCATACTTAATGAAGCTAAATTTATTTACTTTATTAGGAACGTTAGGCGGTTATGCCAAATGATAGAATTCCTCCGATTGATACTTCCTCCGAACCCATTTCGGCGTTGAGAATCTGAAAAAAGCGTCTGCTAGTCGCACCCTATTCACCGGCAAAACTGAAACCGAAGCGCGAAAGAGCGCAACTGCCATATTCGTCTGAGACGTCCAGAATGAGTGAGCGTTCTCATTTCAACCATTATTCGACTTAGTTGTGCGTGCGAGCGGCACTTGCAATTATAGCGCGCATGGCGAACATACGCGAATTAACGCGGAAGAACTGCACCACTGTAATCGTTGTCTTGAATGATGATTTGTGGGAATTAACGTCCCGAAACCACGATATGATTATGAGAGACGCCGTAGTGGAGGGCTCCGGAAATTTCGACCATCTGGGTTTGCTTAGCGTAGACTCAAAACTGAGCCCACGGGCCTACAACATTTCCGCCTCCATCGAAAATGCAGCCGCCACAGCCGGGATTCGATCCCGCAACCTGCGGGTCAGCAGCCGAGTATGTATACCTTAGCCACTAGACCACCGCGGCGGGGCCTCGTTGTATTTAACAGTGGCGTCGTTCTGGTTGTGCTTGTTGCACCCATCGATGCTTCTGTTGTGGTACTGCCGTTGAATTTTGTTTCTCCACAATAATTATTAGATGCCACGTTTTCCTATATTTAAAAACTGCCATTGTTTTTTCGCACGAAGAACTTCAATTTTCTCATTTGAGATTACCAATAAGGTCCAGTTATTAAAAAAGCAGGATGCAGCGATGGCGAAGCAGAAATGAATGAATGGGCTGGGCATGTAGCGCCTAGGCAGGATAATCACTCGTCATATAGGATAACTGATTGAATTCCCAGAGAAGGCAAGCGGGTTAGGGAGAAACAGAAAGTTAGGTGATCAAGTGAGATTAGGAAGTTTGCGGGTATGAAGTGGCAGCAGCAAGCACAGGACTGAGTCGATTGGCGAAACATAGGAGAGGCCTTTGTCCTGCAGTGGACGTAGTCAGGCTGATTATTATTATTATTATTATTATTATTATTATCATTATTATTATTAAAATGTTAATCAATCTTTCTTGACTACTATCCAATCTGATGTCTACCATAAGATGTGTGTCACTAGAAAAAAAGGCAATTGTGAAGGGAGCGAGCCAATGTCGCATTGTGCTTATTTGTGAGGATTTCGAACACATTTATTGAAACACCTTGTATTCTGATGTCTATCAAAATACGACACTTTGAAGGCGATATCGCGAATATATTCCGTACCATCAATTTACAATAATCTTGTTTCAAGCTCATACTGTACGGAAAAAAAAACATTCTAGAACTCGCAGGCGTTCCTATAGCGCATTCATCTAAGACAACATGAAGAGGAATGTCATAGATTTCTTCTGCATTAGTCTGGTGCGCCCCATTTCGAAAGCTTTCCACACGAAATGTGGTTTTTCGCTTCCTACAGGACCGCAGGCACGTCACCTGGCTTTGCACTGTTTCTGTGATTGGTTTATCTTGGACCGAGCTATGGTGTCATCTGATGATATCATGTGAAGTTACGTCACAGTGACGCCATGATGTCACAAGTTTTTCCGGCATGTAACATTACGATCAAACCTTACAGTGACGCCTCAAGTGATTTTTTTTTGCATGAGTCGTGGTGCCCCCTACGTCATAAAACGCAAACGCCGTGGCTGAATTCTGCAATTGATAAAGCACCTGAAGCTTTCCCCATAACAAAATGCTTCTGTAAACCACACAGGACGTCCAATTCTCTATAGGCGGCTGCTTAAGAAATAAGAGCTTTGAACCGTCATGTCGCGCCATCGGGACACCCGCTTAAAAAAAGTTTATTTCTCACGCAATATAATTTTTTATGATAGCTAAGCGGATTTGACATTGCGCTATTCGGCACGGACGGATGTGCCTGTCTGGTTTAGGGCCACCGTTGGTGGGTTTAGAAGGGCGCGGAATACAAAAGCAGCCGTGTACTTAGAATTAGGTTCTCGCTACAGAACACCAAGTAGTCAAAATCATTCACCCCAGCATGTGTTTTTATGTTGCCCCGCTTATAGTCTGCTCGCGCGTACCTAATGCCACAGAGCTCAGAGTGGCCATTTTGAAAATATTCAGTTCATATCCACCTTCAAATTATGTACACAAGAAACTTCCTTTGTCTTTTTTAACAGCGGTACTGTTCTGAGTTGATACTTTCGTGTCCGAAATCAGCGGTAACGTTTGTGCGCATCATAGACAAATGCGTCACACAGACATTAGATAAATATCCCTATTATTACCAATGGTTTACTAAAAATGGAGGCAACAGTTAGCCGAACAAACAGGTATGTGCCACAGTAATGTATGCAACCTGAAAACTATTAAAATCACAAACGCGTATGCGTCACACCCACTGCACAGAACCTCTCAAAAGGTAGAAGGCACCAGTTAGCCTAACCAATTGCCTGCGCATGACAACAGTAACACCACTGTTCGCCGATACAATGTGGTCATAAAAAAGTAGTGGTTATGCTACCACCTCAAGGCTTAAGAAAGAGTGCTTAGTAACGAGAAGTGATAGCACATATCTGAACACCTTAGACGAAACCGTCTTGGTAAAGTTAAGTATAATAATGGTATAGTCAAGATGCAATGAAACTATACTGCAACCTCAAAGCTTCACCAAGAGTGTTCAATGAGCCGCAGTGATACACCATATCTGAAATACTTCAAAAAAACTAGAAATGCACTAATTAACGAAGGGAAAGAGATCAGCATAGCATCGGTGTTTTTTCGGTGCTCGTGAAGCAGAGCTGGTTGAGTTTTTTTCTTTCATTTGATTTTTTGGGGTAACGTTTGAATTACATTTTGCTTTTAGTGCTATAGTTTTCCAATCATGTATTTATTATTACTTTTGTATTACTCGCATGCCTCATTATTGTGTACTTCAATCATGAGCATTCAGTTCCCCAGGACTTGTGAGCGCGCAATCGGAGGCCTGAACAAACACCGCGCAATTGATTTCCACCTCACTTAAAACATGAATATTCCCTATTCTTCAATATAAACACGTGCCAGCCAAATTCAAGCTTATTTCTAAGTTTTCTTTTGGTTATTGGTTGACCGGTGTCTCTAATGGTATCTACAGCCTCTCTATTCGCTGCAGTATTGGCTGCAGAATTTTGTTACGAACAGTTTAGGCTAATATGAACACACTTTTGTGGATATGGACCCGGAACTGACAATCTACACCTGACAATCCACATGTTACCTTCTACCCGTACAGTAAATCTGGCAGGCGTAGCTCGACTGCTGTACTGGCTTGGTTGTACAAGAATATAACCTATGATCTTTTTTATGTCTGACATGCACTACGTCTTAAAATGTGGAAGCGATGTGAGATGGAAGCCTTTCTGAACCATAGTTGTCGCACCACTGGGAAAATCTTACCTCTAATATATTTGCAATTTTCTCAGCTAGTATATTTTGTTCAGTCATGCCTGCTGATTTTATTTGTAACCTACTCTCTAAAAGCATTACACAACACCTATGCTTAGAATAGCATTCACCAATGACACTCTGGAAGGCCAAATTGAAGGTTCGCTTCTATGCTGTGAATATTCGTGTTGCATCAAATTAGTTAACTTTGACTATACTTTTACGATAACTTTTTGTCTTTTTAAATGTATCCTTAATAATGTAGTTACACTAAAGTGCAAGTTGTGAGACACACTAACCTGTGAAGGAAGTTGGAATGGGTACTGGAGTCAAACATGAGTTCCCAGCCTCCCTGCTGGATCCGCTCGCAAACGGTGTAGTAAGGTAAGGCCACAGGAGATGTGGTGTTGATGAAATCTGGTGTGTCAAAGAACTTGTACATGATAACCTCCATGCTAAAGGTGGGCACCAACTTGGAGGATGGTACGCCACACTCACGGAGGACCTCGATCGCACTGCCGATGTTGAGAGCACTCTCAGCTGCACTTCGCACTGATGGTTCGTTATTGACCTGCACATATATTGTCCGGAGGACTCCTGTGAGCTTCCAAGAAGAGGCTCGTGGCCTTTATGTTGCCATGAATTTCTCGTATGGCATGTATAAAACACGTTGCTGACCTAGATTGTGTCCCAGGCACGATGACGGTTCTGTTCTAAAAACAATTAAAGCGAGTAAAGTGACCAGCTTTATAGCAGGCTTTAAGAAAGGCGGATCTGCAAAACGAAATCAATGTGTTATGCCTTGTTTTTTACTTATGCGTACGCAATTGTAATGGCTCGGTTTCTGGCATATTCTGAATGAACGTCACACCAACAACAAGGACGACGTCGAGTGGTGGTCCCCAGCCCAAGCATATGTCGAAGGTGACACTGACACACAATTATGAGTCCATAATGTGCACGTAACATAGTATTTTCAAGTACGTGAGACGACCTTAGGGCAGTTATAAGTATGCTGATGGGGGAAGAGGGGCTAGAAAAAGATCTTCAAGACCAATTGGTCACGATGACGACCACACGAAGCTGAGACTCTAAAAAAGCAATAAGATGTAACTCGCGCAAAGACAAAATTGAAGTTGACCATGTCCCAGGTTAAACGCACATCATACATGCGTGGTCTGCCCTTCATCACGAGACATAGGTCATGCTCCATTAAACAAGAACATCAGGTGAGGCTGCACACGGCTCTTTCATCTTAAGTGGCATGAACAATCACGCCTATGCCCTATCTATAAACTCACCATGACAACGACAAGATCCACGAAATGTGCCAACTTCACCCCGGCGCCGTGAGTGTGAAAAAGCTGTGCTTGAGGTTGAACCACAAGACCCAAGTTGATGTGGTGCACGCGAAATAACGTGCCGAGCTTCTTGACCAACTTTACCATGGCGTTGCGCATGTTGGAAGGGGCCGGAAACACGCCAGCAAGCAATGCGCCGTCCAACTTGTTACCAAGCACCCATCGCACCATGTTGCGTGAGAACCGCGCCATAGTGTCACCGCTGCTGGCAACGTCGGCCATCAGACTGGTCACGTTGCCGAACGCTCCTACGCTGACGAGGAGGTGAGCGTTCTTGCGCTCCAGTAGCAGATCGACTGCACGCCAAAAAAAAGGTCGTGTTGCCACGTGGTACACGTCGTAGTTTATGAGCTCATTGAACCAGTCTTTCAGGCCTGGCATCGAAAACACCACGTGGGTGCAGTGCTCGGTTGGTATGTGTTCCGCCTTATAAGCCCAGGGCTCAGGTCGCGAAAAGCTTTCCGCATTCAACTGACATAGAACGAGAGGTCCCTGCAATCCTTGTTGTCGTAGTCGGCCTTGGTCCTCAAGTTTCGGAAGGTCCGACAGGTACCGAACCTGCACATGTTGAAAACGCCACGGCGTGGTCACAGCGTAAGTGCTCTTGAATTCTCGTGGTACCATTATGTTACTAGCGAGATGTTTGTATAACTATATATGCAAAAAATAGGCAGAACATTGTCAAGTGCATAGAACACGGCTGCCCATTTCGCTTTCCCGAGCTGACGAGAAAAACTACGGCGCTGACAACTACCACGGTAGATTTTACTGCGACGGAGATATATTACTATATATATATATATATATATATGCTTGAATAAAGCGCATAACTAGGTGGGGAATATAGCTCAGTGCTTAGCGGCGTTATTGCATATTTATTTCACCATAATTACGACGACTCAATAGCTGCGTGTGACTGCATCGCGGGTGACCTTGTGCTCTGTTATGATAGAGGAATCAGGTACTACTTATGTTTCCTTGAACGACTCGCGTGCGCTCAACTGACTTGATTGTTAGATATACCTTTGAAGGCGCGTTATACTACCTATAAATGCTATAAAAAATTGCTATGACAGCATGGTGTGATCGAACCTCGCGTCTCCAGCGCAGGAGCCCATTGATATAACCTTTATGTCACGATCACCCTCATGCTGCTCTAGTGCCATCGGGATCGGCCATGATATCTAGAGAATCCTATCGAGTCATCTTTAGCATTATTATAAGCCTTACACGGATTCACGTTTATACTCACGTCTACTGACACGTATTCCAAAGCAGTCTCGTTCATACATAGTTTCAAATTAATAATTCTAAGAGGCGTGACTTACGTAGAAGGGTGTGCTAAATCCCCCCCCCCCCCCCGCAATTCTTCCAGGGAATATCTTGATGACTATATCTTATGCAATAATCCATCAGTGAGTCTGACTGTGTTCCACAAGTTTTGCTGAACTATGCTAGAGACGTAACAAAAGTCAGTCAATGTATAATGCACGATCGTTTAAGTTAAATGCACAGCTTTTATGACAATTCGCCTGCAGTAATTTTTTTGATTAGATTACTTCTATCTTCAGTGTGAGTGGGGATGCTGAACTAAAGAGTCCGTTTCACACACAGGCCGAATGTGCTCGTGAAGGTAGTAGCCTTACGAAGTTTATAATGCACGTAGCAGACTCGGAAAGAAAAGATCCTCTTGCACAATGCTTGGCTCACGTGATTGATACATTGCATCATCTACGCCTAACTGCACCATTGAATCACCCCCGTTCATGATAAAAGGTGCCTCTGAGTGGTTAATCATATTTAGGAAGTCTAATGAATACCTTGGAATGTGCTGCGTGTGCTACTGATACCACGTGGCAGAAAAGTGATGGCTTTTCTTGTTTATGAGGTGCATGACGGTAGCACGAGTTTGCATCCTTACTCGTATACATTCATGTTTATCAGGTCACTGTCACTCGATACCTTTTGAACCGTACCTTGTGATGAGGATGGAAAGAGAAGACCCATCACTCACGTAATGAAAGGGGGGGACTGGAACAGAGCATTGGTGCAAGAGATAGACATGCAGTGGCAGTGTTCCAGAATGCATGCATTAGGTACATGTATAAAATTTCATGTAAATCGGGAAAGAAATATAATGCAGGAAGTTTACTGAACCTCATAAATAAGTATAACGTTTATGCAAAGATCGACACACCGTATAGGCACCAACATAAAGTATAAATATAAGCAAGTTCCTATGTCTCTTTAGTTTAGGTACAGAGCCTGTCTGAGCAATGAGCT
This sequence comes from Rhipicephalus annulatus, assembly GCA_013436015.1. Classification (NCBI taxonomy): domain Eukaryota; kingdom Metazoa; phylum Arthropoda; class Arachnida; order Ixodida; family Ixodidae; genus Rhipicephalus; species Rhipicephalus annulatus. The sequence continues at coordinate 124,521 of WOVY01001820.1, read as the reverse complement.
GCATGCGTTGGGGTTCAGCTCTAAACTTCCTGAGTCAGGGGTCAGGTAGTGACTGACCAGTTGTAGAATTGCACTGAAATTTTCTCGCCACACAGCACCTCCGCTAATCGAGTTTATTCGGTGCGCGAGTATATCGCAATACTTAAACGGCTTTTACCGATACGAGAGCCATGTGCTTGTTGAGTATGATGTCTTGGTATGAATAAGCTCCCGACTGTTTCCAGCAAAAGCTGTAGTGAGATCACACAAGACCTAGTTTTGGCGCAGTAGCTGTCCGCCACAGCTACCAGCGCCGGTGTCCTCCATAACCACTATCACGCGAAAAAAAAAGTAAGACCGATCCGGGATGAAACGATATTCGAACCTCGACCCTCTCTGTGGCAGCCACGTATTCTACCTCAGAGCTATGCCGGCGCTGGAACACCATCACCAAAATTCCCTTCAAAGACGTAACATGTGTAATTTCGCGTGGTATCGCGTTCAAATGTGCTAAAGTATAACCGTGCTATATTACACATGTTACGCCATGTTAACATGTGTATTTCGCGTGGTACAAGAGTAAAACAACACCCAGGTGTCACACAATGAGAGTTGTGTAACCAGGCGTCGCACAACACGAAGTGTGCAACGTTCCAGTGAGTCATTGAGTGCTTCCGACCCACTGGAAAGGGCTCCGCCGTTATTCTGCGACGTCATCAGCCATCGCATCAAAAACATGCGCATGATACCTTGCAAATTCGTACCGGATACTTCGCTTCTCCGCCAAATCACGAATAATGGCGTAGAAAGTGCCTCCCAGTAGGTACCACGCCAGCGTACTTGTATTAGTCGCCCCCACGATGTTTATAACGGATTATATAAATGCAGGTCTTTCGGTTTTTGCTGTGACTGCTGATATTTACACGCAGGCCTTGCGTTTTTTCCTCCATACATAATAAAAATAATGACACGAAACAGTTACTTTTGATAGCCTAATTGATATCTATCATCTGCGAAGGCACTCGTAGCAGTAACATAACTTTTTTCAAGCCTTTGATGAAGTTACTTCATATCTTCTGTAGAAAATGAGGCGAATATAATTATTGGCTCACTTCTTTGTTAGAAGCAAGAAATTAAAAAAAACAGACAGTTAAGTTGAGGAAAGCATAGGAGATATTATTTAGGGTTCAGTGATCATGACCTCAGTTGAAAGGAATCGCCCCATCGCGGTGGTCTAGTGGCTAAATTACTCAGCTGCCGACCCGCAGGTCGCGGGATTGAATCCCGGCTGCGGCAGCTGCATTTTCGATGGAGGCGAAAATGCTGTAGGCCCGTGTGCTCAGATTTGGGTGCACGTTAAGGAACCCCAGGCGGTCGAAATTTTAGGAGCCGTCAACTACGGCGTCTCTCATAATCATATCGTGGTTTTGGGACGTTAAACCCCTCATATGAATTAATCAATCAATCAATCAATCAATCAATCAATACATCTATCAATGAATCAAGGAATAGCAGCGGACGAAAAATTATCATTTCCGCCAGTGGTATCGGAACCCACCCCCTTCCGGTTATTGTCCGATGCTCTGCGAATTAAGCTACGACATGTGGTGCCCCCTCGTCCGCTTTCTTGACGGTAAGTCCGCTATATTGGGTATCCCACCAAGAGAAAGGGCGACTTTCCGTCTACTATATTTCTTTTCATTGAGGTCGAAATCCTCACGCAACAGTTTAAAAGTAACCAATAGTGTCCCTTTCGCTTTTTTGGCGTTTCATTCTCAATTGGTTTCGTTTCCATAGCTACATTACAGGAGCTCGAGCTTTCGCACCCGTTGAGCTGTATTATTGAGGCCACATATGGAGAGAAAAAGCATTGATGTTTATGTGAGGTTTAACGTTCCAAAACCACCATATGATTATGAGAGATGCCGTAGCAGAGGGCTCCGGAAATTTTGACTTCTGGGGGTTTTTTAACGTGTACTCTAATCTGAGCACACAAGCCTAACGCATTTTCGCCTCCATCGAAAATGCAACCGCCACAGTAAGGATTCGATTCCGTGACCTGCGGGTCAGCAACCGAGTACCCAATAGACCACCGCGGCGGGGCGAGAGAAAACGTATTGGCCTATGAGAAGCTGTGGAAGAAAGTAAAAGATATCCTGTCGGGAGTTATAGATTAGTTTTCTTCCTCATGAAACACAATTAAATGGACATGACTGTGAATAATCACTTAACTTTAGTTTTGCAGTAAGATCACTTCTGCACATTAAAACCTAGCGCGATGCTGCCACTAGTTTCCATGAAACAGTTTTTTTTTAAGCATTGGCGCATGTATTTCTCAAGAATATACCCGGAATCGAAGCAATTATTGATCTGTTGTATACAAGCAAGCTAGCACGTATCAATCCAAGAAGTGAATCAGTAACCTTTCTAATGAACGGAGATCAACATACTCGCATGATTTCAAGCCGATGTGCTGATGCCCCGGTAACTAAGAATACTGGATGAGCACAGTGACAACATCCTGGCCATTTGTTACCCAGCAGTATTCTTTCTGTAGTGTTATACACATAAAAATAATATCTACTTGTATATAAACAGCGTGATCATAAGTAGAACAATCTTTGCTGGCATGGTGTTACTGCTAACAGCTTTACAACGCCGGTTACATAGAGAGTTGGGCCTAATTCAAACACATAACGGTTCTTAAAGTGCTGCTCGTCACTCGGTGGCTGCCTTCTCTAAAAAAATAGGACAGAATGATTTGCTGCCATTATTCAGCCACAACTAACAACTGGACGAGGGCAAGTTGTTCTATAAGTAAAACAGATGATGAAACAGCTGATTAGAACTTAGGCTAAAACAACTAACAAAACTCATTTCTCTAATGCATCTGCAATCTGGTATTAAAAATTCTCATAAGCTGTGGGAAAGTTTACATATATCATACCGGACAAATGTTCAATAAGCATGCTCGACAACGCTGCAATAACGTAAAGAATGGATATAACAACCATTTATTGGACCACTCAAACGTGCGCAAGTGTTTCCATGTTTTTGGAAACCATGTTTATAGGGAGGAGAAAACATAAATGAGCAAGAGAAATTTTAGAGGCCTTTCAAATTTGTAGTGAAGGTGACAACTGTGTCAGTTCACTCACTATTGTACTAGCTGAGAGAGAAATAAAGTTCTTTAAAGAAAGATTGTGACTGAATAACTAATGTATAGTGTGTGCATGTTTCTCCTGAGAATCTATACAAACAGCTTCTTTAATACGAATTATTATACAGTTGATCATCAGCGTTTGTACCGTGGTCTTCGATACTGTGTTGTTATTAATCCAATCGCGCGGTTTCATCTTCTCTTTTAATTATTCACTTAAGTACGGTTTCATGTTGAGAAAATTGTGAATATGCGTCATCGAGGTTTGACAATAGCAGCATGAGGTGCATAGCAATATAGCACGTCTGAAAAGCACTGCTTCATCTGGAGCAGACTACATAATCACTCAAGCCAAGCAACCTTTAAAGGACCATTCACCAGGCCTCATAACAAATTATAGTTAGATGCTGGCAGCTGTTGTGTGTTTAAAGAAGAGCATTATGCCACCAAATTTTTTTTCAATGAGTTATTACAAGCGGAGAGGAGTGGCACAAAACCATGATGAGAGAAGGTGAGCTCGAAACCCTTGCCGCTCGCCTCGTGTAGCTTTCGTAAACCAAATAACTTCCCTATCCTTTCCGACAATCGAGCGAATGGACACCAGCGCATCACGTCCCCGAGCATGCCCAACCCTCGAGCGGAGATCAACATACTCGCATGATTTCAAGCCGATGTGCTGATGCCCCGGTAACTAAGAATACTGGATGAGCACAGTGACAACATCCTGGCCATTTGTTACCCAGCAGTATTCTTTCTGTAGTGTTATACACATAAAAATAATATCTACTTGTATATAAACAGCGTGATCATGAGTAGAACAATCTTTGCTGGCGTGGTGTTACTGCTAACAGCTTTACAATGCCGGTTACATAGAGAGTTGGGCGGCGTTGTTGGGTTACTGCTAACAGCTTTACAATGCCGGTTACATAGAGAGTTGGGCGGCGTTGTTTTATTGACTTACTGTTATTTTGTAGTCTACTGCCTGTATTTTTATTGTGCGGGCTGAGGATTCATTTTTCATACCTCCCAATAAGGAATGTTTCTGCGGGTTGGATGTCTCGGTGCGCACTCGCATGTGCTCGTTTGGAAACGCCGGCTTAGATATGAGTATATTGAGTGCTTGAACGTGTAAGAGCATTACTTTTGCTTCTGATGCGCTAACCGCGGGGACACGTATGCACGCGAAACGCGCGGACATTCGCTCCGCATTGCATTGCAATTCACGAAAAAAAAATCTTTCTTTTTGTCCTTCAATGTTTATTTCAAATTTTGTTCATCTAATAAAGAGGCCCTGAAACACTTTTTCAAGTAACAACGAAATGAATTCACTGGAAGAGCTTATTGCCTCACGAATTGAACGCCGCAAAAATTTTAAGAATTCGTCCAGTGCGAGTGGAGTTACGAAAGTTTGTCGCATGCTCCGATTGCATTATCTCTTCTCTCGTCCCAACGAAAGCGCTAGAAGCTAAGCAGAGAAGGATGGCAGGGCCACACAAAAACGTCAAGCGAGCCTCGGGACCTTACGGCCTTTCTTTTTTCTTTTTTTTCGAATGCGCGGCTTTTCAGTGTGATCGCACGCGCACGCGTGAACAAGTAGCAGCCTCCCGCGGCGATCTCTGTAACGAGCGAGCGCACAATGTTCCAATCAGCCAATCGATGATAGATGGGCTTGCTACGTGTGATTTTTGGGCATATTCCGTGATTCGTCGACAGAAGAGAAAGCAATTTTTAGCTGACTGATAATTCATTGGAAATTCCAGGCCACGTGCTGCGCTATATTATTTGGCTCGCGTGTTTTTGGGAGCCTCTGCTACCGAAAACACGCAGCGTTTTCTGACCATGCTCAAAAAGTGTTGCAGGGCCTTTTAAAGAAACAAATTACACAAACCACACGCCTCCTGTGAAATCGTTTTCACCATGTCCCGAGCTACTGTTGGCCACGTAAGAGCACAGTCGTCTACGTAAATACCCCACATCACACAATAGCCTTCTAGGTAGGGCAGTTCGTACGTCTACGTAATGCCTTCATTATATAGGCGCGTGCCCGCGAAAGGACGAGAAAGCAGCGTTCATCTTGACATTTGACCCATTTGGGCGACGCGTGGCTTTATGAACGTGAACGCTCGATGTATGAATTGCGCTCGTCAGCTCAATATTGTCAAACCTGGTGAGTGGTTCTTTAAGGCTCAGCAAATACATTTGCTAAATGTGCTCTTAGACATGTCGTCCGAAGACAAAACAGTCTCCCGGATTAGATTGCTTATCTGATTAACAAAGAGTCACTATGCCCTAACATTCACTGTTCAGACTAAAACATTTCTATGCGTTAATAGTGATGGCATATTGGTATTATTCGTTCAACATATATCTTGTTTCTACCTTTGTCTTATTGAATTTTGACATTGCACTTTTTTATTATATTCTCCCGTTTTCTTTTGTTTTACCTTCCCACTGTTCTGCTCCTCTACAGCTTTTTTCCTGGTCTCCGAGTGAAACGCCGGCGCTTATGTTACACAATGTTCAAATGCATCAATTTGGCCTTTTTGCTATACCCATTTCACACAATATGTAACGGCTGAACCATAATGCTTTTCTACCGTATATTTTCTACCCCCCGCGAAATGAGGTATGCACTGATGTTATATAATGGTGTTGCTTTTCAATGCATGCGTTTATTTGTCTGCATTACCTTATCATCGTCTTTATGCAACGCCTGCAGAAGGCATGTATGCTCTCTTAGAATTAATAAATAACTACACGGAAAAAGTAGTTGTTTCACAAGATTTATCAATCAACCTTTCTGGCTGGAGAATGGTAATCGCTCTATGTCCCGTGAGAACGAATAGTTTAAGCAGTTCAATAACCCTTATGAGTACAAAAAATATGACTTTTCAAGACAGTTTGCAACCTGACGATTAAATACAAATATACAATAGAACTCGATCTAAAAAAAGACAGGACAAAGAACTAGAGCAGTTTTAACTGCAGAAGAAAACAACACTAAGCCTGAATGATGTAGTTTCATAAGACAGCCCTTCTGAAAATACGCGGGAAACACTTGTGACATAGCAAACTAGGCAACCATCGAGTGTCTTTCAAAGCCAACAAAACGAGAGGTGCCACCACCGGGGTGCATAGGGCTCTTGCTTGCGTGTTGTCTGAAATGGCAGATGTAGGCCTGACTTCGTAGCTCTTAAGGGTACCGTTGGTTCCGTTGAGACCCTGTATAGACACCATATTGTGTCATAATCTCACAGTTGCACAACCGTTAAAGGGCCCCTCACCATCCTCTTGAAATACAAAAAAACAAGGGCATTATTCTATACTGGCGTTTGTCTTTCTGGCGGCACTTCGTGACGCTGACAGTGATTCCCGGGACGTCTATAGTGTACATGCTATCGATTGGTCCATATACGTGAATCAGATGTGATTTGTCTCCTGCACTGCTTTGCCATGCAGCCATCCATCCGTTCTTTCTTGTCTCACATGACTATCGTGCGCGATCAATTGATTTAAGCTAATTTTGTGTGTTTAAGACTGTGCAAGCGGTAATAACGGCGTGTAGCCGAGAAGCGGGAAATCCTGATAGGCTCGGGAGCTTAGTGCTGATATTGTCCACGTACTTTTAATAAATTATAGGCGAGGAGGATACATGGCCTGTGCGAAGGAGAGGTGGGAATCACTCTCTGGTCTCTGAGAGCGAGGCGGTGAGAAGCCCTTTAGACTATAACGTTTACAGCAGCAGTTACTTCAGTGCAGTGCAAAAACGCGTCAATTTAGCTCAATCATACATGCATCCTAGCGCATCACCCACTTCTGAATGCCCCTTAACCTACCAAGCTCAAACCGAACGGGCGTCGTCGTTACTAGAGAGTTTTAGAATAGCGCAACGCGAGCCTTTGCGGTGCGGTCGCTGCCACTGCGCATGCGTCGTAACGTGAGTCAGCGTTCGCGTTCGCCGACCGCACGCAAAAAATCCGAAATCGCGTGCGGTAATGGCGGCCCGCATGTGGCCCGCAAGCGCTGGTCTCGAGGCTACGAGCAGTGATGGCGGCCCGCACAGCACCTCCTCTAATCAGATGCCTGCCGCATGAAAAGGAAAACAGCTGCCACACCCTTTTCCTCCTTCATTTTAGAATGTTCTCGGTCGCTAGCGTCACTTTTTGGGGACGGTGCAACAACGCAACACTTTGCAATGCCTCCGAAATAGTGGTGTACAGTTGCAGGTCTCGAACAACTCTCGACTGACGCGTCCCTACGGGCCGCAGATGAAAAACGCTCAGCTGGTACCGCCTGCCGTCGTGATCATAGTGTCGGTCGCGAGCGCCAACGCGCGGCGCTTGTTTAAAACTGAAGGCAGGCCGATTTCGCTGGGAGCGCGAGCCATTCCTCAGGCAACTTTCTAGAGAAGGCATTGGCCCGCATGTGGCCCGCAAGCTCTGGTTTCGAGGCTACGGTATTGCTGCGATGTTGCGTTGCGGTTAGCAGCAGGGCAAACGCTATTCTAAAACTCCTATGGCGCCCGCTACGCCCGCAGCGCTTGCAAACCGTATTCTAAAACTCCATACTTCAACACGGCTGTGGCGAACCAGCCGCGATAGTCTGTGCGATTCCCATCGGAATCACAGAAATGAAAAGTCCTGCTGGCATGAGGTAAATATACCCTAAGCGGGTTTATTTTCTGCCTAGCTGCGGTAAAACGGGATATTAATTCGGGCTTACCTTTCGGAAGTAAGGCACCAGGGCGCCTGGGAGCACCACGAAGAAAACGACGACCAGAAGCATGCAAGAACTGACGGTGTAGACGTAGGAGGTCTTAATGAAGGGGTCTTTGGTGTCTCCATTCCGGAGATCTCGCCGGCTGAGAAGGTTTTGCTCGGAGAACCTCATTTTAGAACTCTGGACAGGTGACGACTCCGGAGACGAGCTAGAGCGTTAGCGCGTGACCAGCCTTCGTCCTCTTCACGCACTGCCGTGCCAGAAGCGCGAGCGGACCAGTCAGGTGCGGAGCGTGCTAAATTGTTCATCTTCTTTACTTTCAGTTCACTCAGCTGCTTATCGTTGTGATTGTTGCCGAGATTTCCAAACCAATTTTCTGTTCTTACAATTCTGGGTACAAAAACACTGATTCCTACGCTCTCTTTATTTCATTTATTCGCGGCTTCCTAATTGAGTTCTTTTGTTTCTACTACACGTTGACCACCAGCCCAGACACGATGTGGGTATGCGCCATTCCTCGAATGGGTTAGACGGCCGCTATTTGTGAATGTCGTGATGCCACCGAAAATCGACAGAACGCGAAACTCACTGATGTTCTTTTTTAATTTTTATTCCATGGCATCTTAAAATAAAGTCAAACGAGTTGCAGCTAATTATTTGAAAGCACATCTGATCTATAGCAACTGTGTGCATTTTGTAAGACGCCTCCAGCACCTCTGAAAACACAGATGAATTAGTGGTGCATACTTACTCCATAGTACGTTATGACAACTGCATGGTGCTATCAAGATGTTTTGCTACTATTTTATTACTCTCACTCGTGACCATCTTACAAACTATAACACCACGCAGACGCCTGTCAATGAATTGACTGCGGGATACACCATAGAGGAGGGACCTCGGAATTTTCGAGCTCTTGGGTTATTTGGGTTGGGGAAGTAAAGGTTTCTGCGCACGTGGTTCATAACACCAACAAATGTGCTGTGGTCTAAAAACAGTCTTAATTCCAAAAAGCATAACTTGTCATTCTCGGGCATTCATGACACCTGTTCGCGCACAGATGGCACGCGAACAGGTGTCATGCGTTAGCAAGCCCTCCGTGTCTCTGTCCAAGAAGAAACTAAGGTTCCTCGAAGGTTTCGGTGTGCGCAAGTAGTTCTATTAGTTTTGCTTTTCTGTTTCGTTTTCATGTAGACTTTTCTTTGCCTTCTTCAGTGCTATTGTTTTTCTCTTACTCCTGTATTGCTCTTTATGCCACATGGTTTACTGTCTCCTCTACATATTTTCACGCTCTGCGCAATAAACTCAGTTGGAAGTTAGCTTTCGTGTCCTTCTTGTCTGTGTGCCGTCGTTTTGTTCTCGCGCTATAATTATCATCATCTCATCTCCTGCGCTACGCACGCTGCGAGCAAAACCTTTTTCATCTTCTGCTTTGTCACTGACGACATAAGCCTTCGTCCAACGGCAGAGAAACTTTCTTTTCTCCTGCTCACCCCCAACCACTGCTTGCTTAAATACGTTTCGCCCTGGGTTCTAGACGTTTCTAATTGTTTAGATCGGCGCGCTGCACAGCCAAGGCTTGGGAAGGGGCAAACTTTTTCGACAACAATTCGCGACACGTGTCGCACCCAGGGAGTGACTCACGCTTTTCTTCTCGAAGCCTCTGTGATTCGCTCCGTGATCGGTGCCAGGAGGTTGGTTGGTGAACGCCGCGCCCGAGGAGTCCTTTGCTGCTTGTTTTCTTCGTTTACGTTGACTTTGGAGCGACAATCTGGCACCTGGTATTGTCGCCGTCTCCCGAATTCGGCGGCGCACGCTTTCTTGGGCGCTCGTTTGTGACAATAACCTAGGATCAAGACAGACCCAACTTATTTCACATATAGCTAAGGCCTAGAAACAAACTAGAAATAGCAAGATATCTTCGAATCACCTAGCTTTGCTGTTCCCAAAATCGCATGGCTTAATGCAAGCTTCGTACTTCTTTATTGAGTCCAAGACTGCAGTGGAGTTAATGACGTAAGAAGTACAAGCTTGCGAAGATCTGCTCAGTCAAGTTTGTCCAGGTCAAGTTGTGTTCATCCACATTAGGTTAGGTGATGCACGCACCAAGACACCTTTTGGTCATAGCTATATGAGGGCGACGCTTCGTACTGTATACGGACACTAGAAGTAACCTTTTACATCTGTGACGTAAAATCTTGAGATTATAGGGATGAATAATTAGTTAATAAACTTAATGTTTCTCCTGTACCACAATTTTTTGTTGAACTCTTCGTCAAAGAAGGCATTGATTCCATGAATAGTATTGGGAGTAAAGCGCATTGATGTAGGACCCGGGTACAATATCCATTTTAAAGAAAGCAAAGAATGAAAGACGAAAACAGGACGGCGGCAACCAGGGCGTACACTCTAAAAAAAGTTTGTAGTACTTACTGAGTTTGGTTTACTAACTGCTTGTCACATATGTTACTAACCGGTTAGTAAGTGAGGTTAGTAACGGGGAGGTTAGTAACCATTACTACCTCCACCGTTACTAACACAGTTAGGAATGGTTACTAACATAGCTAGTAAGGGTTGGTAACAAAAAAAATCTACTCGACGCGATCATTTTGCCTTACGAATCACCCATTTTATAACAGTCCTATTCGCGAGCACTCAACGTTGACTAAATACGAACATAATGTCCTAAAGAACAGCACATATACACAAGTCCACAGCGAGATGTACGGTTCCTAAGAGGTTCAAGGAGTACTTATAGTCCCTAACTTTGGGAAAGGCAGCTGGTGCCGGCAGGCGGCTATGCTGTAGGATGTATAATTTAAGGTGCCTTTATTTCTACAATGTACAGTTTTTTAGGTGAGCGGAGAAACGTAGTGTAGAACTTTTAATCAATCATATTAAGAAAAACGCTTATTTATGCCTATTTTGCATATTACCACCTCAACACAGCCTAATATTCAAAAATAGGACTGTGTATAAGCTTGCATGTATTGCCTCAATGAACTTGAATGCATCCCTTGTGCTACAAAATGAGTTGTTAGACGCTCCTAGTAATAACCTCTTAAAGTTTCTTTAATATGTTCAATAAATACGTGCATAATGAAAAGTTACTGGTAACCATAACTTTTCCGACCGTAACTTAGTAAAACGTAGTAACCGTTGCAACCCTCTTGCGTTTGCTAACGTGGGTAGTAAAAGGTTAGTAATGGCCCAAGAAGGCTAGTAACAGCTGCTGTTACGTCTTGGTCGTGGTTACTAGCTTTTCCCCGACTTATTTTTAAGAGTGTTTGAGTAGATTTGAGTGAAATATTCTGTGCCGACACTCAAACTTAGCTACATCGGGGTGGCGTCAAGTATTTACGTCTGTTTCACCCCATCCTGGTTGTATGACACAATAAAATAAATGCTTCAGGAGCTTGTTAGCTTGAGGGTGTTAGTTCTTTAGAATAGAAGTATGCCGCCCTTACCAATAAGATGTAAACCACAGAGTTTTGGCTTTGTGTTTCTAACAGCTTTGGAACTCGCCAACTGACTGATTAGGAACAAATTATTTCCATAGAAATGAAACAGTTTGAATGCATGCTAAATCATGTAGTTTGACAATGAGATGGAGGTTGAAGCAGAGTTCAAAAGAGTTTTTAACAAACTACGGATGTTTCGGCTGTGGTCGAAGTTTTCGTCAAATCGAAACCATCGGAATGGTATCCTTCTGTTAAAGACCACAACTACGGCCTAATTAGCAGCAATTTACAAAATCGTTTTTAACTGTGAGCCAAGAACCTTTCTAAATATACTTAGCAGCCTACACCGCACACCTTCTTTTCGTCCCACACTGCAAAAATATTTTCCCTTGATTACGTAAAGAGACGTGGGTAACATGCTGCCATCCACTTCCGTAAAAAAAAATAGTACACCGGAGATTACGTTGAACACATAGAACGTACAGCCCATTCAACTTTCACAGAGATCCCTGAAATGAAGAAATAAAGTAACGGCTGCTACGGAACAACACCTGCTCTGTAGGGTCATTTCTTACACATTATTCATAATACTATTGCTACATGTCCATAAATAACAAACCTGTTTTTATTAGATTTGACATAAGGCATACGTAATCAGCAGATTTTTCTTCTGCAAGTACAAGGTCAATCGAAATTTCCCAAGCCACTATTCCAATTATTCCTGTGGCAGCGTCACCTGGGAACTTTGGCTGAACCTGCAGATGCTAAAAATTTACGAATAGAAGTCAAATGTTTAAAACCAACAAGGACAAGTTTTCTCTTTACTAAAATAGAATTTTATTTTACCATGATCCTAAAATGAAATACAGGACAGACATGCTACAAATTGTGTGAACAAAAATTGCAAAAAAATTTGTTGTATTTCGGCAGCTTTGTATCTGGAATTTAAAATACGAAGAAGGAATATCAAAACTTCCAGATACCCAAAGCACTTGTGTTGTTTTCCTATTGTAAGAGTATTATTGTGAAGATTTTTTTCCTGAAAAAGAGGAAAAACATTTTGTCAGAACAACCACACGAGGGAAGTACAGAGCAAAAAAAATTGCGAGCACAATAACTTTATCCATTTCAAGACTCCTAATAGGCCTTGGCTTGCAGCACAAAAATAAATAATCACATAATAAATAAAAATATATTCATACAGAATGAAATGGCTGAAGGCACAAACAACTCCATAAACACACCAAAATATTGGCTAACAACACTAGTTGAGGCAAAAGAAGTAAAGGAGTAATTCAATGTATTAACCAATTCAACAATTAGCGTTATACCATGCAAAATCACCCAGCATGTTTTTGAACATCACGAATATAAGGGATAAAATTTTCACGTTTCTCGAAGATAGAAACTCGTCCTGGTCATTTATTTTCATTTCCTAAAATTTTCCTTCCTAGTTGCGAGTCTGTGGCATGGCGTCAAATGAGCTAATTGTCCTCAAACAACAACTTGTTTCAAAAGTCGCTTTGGAATACACTCAATAAATGGCATTTCCAGCAAAATAATGAAGTGATGTGATAATGATGTGAAGTGATAATGAAGTGATGAAAATAATGACTTACTTAAGTGTATCAATTCTTCAAGAGCTTCTCCCACAAGCAAAATTGAATAATGCTGCCAGGTTTGCGATTTTTTTCTGGTAACATGGCTAATTCGAAGGACATGAATATATTATGTACTGGTGGCCTTTTCGACATGCTACAAATTCAAAATAATTTGTGCACTGAACTTTAGAAGATATTCTAAAAAACTGTGAACTTCACTTTTTTTTCGGAAAAGCTCTGTATTCAGAATCAAAAAGCTTACCTCGGTGGTAAGACAAAAAATATGCCCATTTCATTTTGAAGTTCTATGTACCACCTCAATATAGGTGAAGTCACTAAAGGGTATTATTTTTTAAACTCGAGAAGTATTTTTTTGAAGTTATGCATCTCCACCAGCCTTACCCCTATTTAACTCAAGCGTCATGAGGCATTCGCAAGGGCAATCTTCAGAAGACTTACACAGACCTGAGGTACTCAGAGCAAGCTTGATGTGGAGCAATTGAAATTGAAATGGGGCTATCATCTGCATTCCGATGCCAACAGAACTGCGCTACAATGAATATGTCTAGAGTGTGGAGACCAGTAGCTTAGCAAAAAGATATTTTTCGCATGAGGGTGTTGTGTGAGGGGAACGCGACTTCAGTCGTACTTTATGTATATTCTTGTGTGTTTCTATGTGTGCATGTAGGTATGCACGCGGAGAACTAAGAAAATCGCAGCATATTTACGAAGTGAATGACGATGTGTGGGGCGAAGCTTCAAAGTGTTTTATCGGTAACCGTGAATGCATCTGTCTGTCTGTCACTCACACTGCCACGGCTTTAGGATAAAAAATACCAGGACTGTGCTGGGGTGGGGGGAGTTAAGCAGTACCTCCTGCCTTTCTGGCTACGCCACTTGTGATGACTCCCAGATGAGCCATCAAGCCGTTGAAAAGTGTACAGTACACAATTATCCCTTACACACAACATAAACCCGACTATCACCTTGGCTATCAGTTCTTATTTTAAATTCTTTTTTCACTTCAGTATTACTATGACAGGCTTTACTTCTCAGGAAGCAGGGTGCTCGCCTGAAAGCCAGAAAAATAACCGGTTGTTTTACAATAGCGTTTCTCAGTGTATTGCAACAATGGTACTAGCATGATTTAAGACAAATGTACTGAATAGGACTAAATATTTTTATTAAGTGTATAAAACACACCTACTGCATTTGCAAAACTCCCCACGAAAGGAGGATGTCTGACTTTATATCCATAAAGCTGCATGGCTCACCTGGAAGTCACCACACTGAACCGAGTCCTTGTAGCACATCTCTGTTGACAATGGAATGCAGATGATAACCCTATTCCCATTTCAAATACTCTGTAGAGAGCACCAAATTTGCTCTCTCTATTCTAGGTTTGTGGGATTCTGCTGAAGATTGCCCTTGCGGGAGTGTAACGTCAATCGAGTAACGTAGGCGAAAAGCTGGTGCACATAAATATTACAAATATTTTTCGAATTTAAAAATATTACTCTCTAGTAATTCCACCTAAAATTAGCTTGTACATCGACCTTTAAAATGAATTTTGTGCGTAATTACAGTGTGACCACCAAGGCAAGTTTTTGATGCTGAATACAAAGGTTTTGCAAACAAAGTGACCCTCACAATATTTTTTCAGTGCATCTGCTATAACATCAGTGCCTAAATTAGTTTTAATTTGTAGCTTGTTGACAGGCCACCAGCACACATTTTATTTGTGTCCTTAGAACTTACCATGTTCTTGGAGAAACCCAAATGTGGCGACTTTATTCAATATTGCTCGTGTGAAAAGCCCTCAAAGAATTGACCTACATAATTAATTGATTGATATGTGGGGTTTAACGTCCCAAAACCACTATATGATTATGAGAGACGCCGTAGTGGAGGGCTCCAGAAATTTAGACTACCTGGAGTTCTTCAACGTGCACCCAAATCTGAGCACACGGGCCTACAACATTTCCGCCTCCATCGGAAATGCAGCCGCCGCAGCCGGGATTCGAACCCGCACCCTGCGGGTCAGCAGCCGAGTACCTTAGCCTCTAGACCACCGCGGCGGGGCTGACATACATAATTAAGTCAATGATTTAATGTTAGATAACTTCATTACCTTGACAGAAATGACTTTTATCAAGTGCTATCCAAAAACGTTTTTGAAAAACATTGTTTGACACCTTTCATCTTATCTTCAGATAGGTACAAACACTAATTAGGGTGGCAACTATAGAAATATACACAATTATTCATTTAACCAGTGGTAATAGCCGGTCGGATTGAATGGGCAAATTGAACCCCTTTCTACAAATAGTCCATAGCCAGTTTAAAATTTAGGAAAATCGGCCAATGGTAATCACCGCAGAGCAATGCATTCTGCTCAATTTAAGTGATAAATCGAAACCGACACACCAAACAGTGCATCTACCATTCAATTCGACAATACCTTTCATGGCGACATTGTTTTTCTTGCATTGGGGGAGAAAATTAGGTGAGCGTCGATAAGCGGGCACAAAGCAAAGTGTCTAAATTGACGGCGGATAACGGCTAAAGAAACAGTGTCGTCATTAAGTACGTGTTCGAAATGAATGGTAGATGTACTGTCTGGTGCATCAATTTTCATTTCAACCGCTAAATTAGGCAGAATGCATCACTCCAGGCTGATTATCAGTGGCTGCTTTTCAGAAATTTTAAAGTGGCTGTAGACTTTTCGTAGAAAGAACTTGAATTAGCCCACTTGACTTGACCAGCTACTAGTTTCAAGTTTCAAGTTTTATTATTTTCAAAAACAAGGTACAAAATTTAAGATATACAGACGAGCGTCCCAGAGCCAGAGACTTTAGTGGGACCGTTGGTTTGTCGATACAAATCGATGGTAAAATTCATACAGAGCAACAGAAAATTTTTACAATATACAGACATCAAAATGCACTTATATCAAAAATCAAGCCAAAACACGCAACATGGTATAAAAAAAAAACGAAGAACAAACGAGTCACACAGGTAAACGTTCATAAATAAGGTTATTCAAAAAAATGATTTTTGACGAACTTTTTGAACAAAGGAATTGAAGTGCAACGCTTAGTGCAAGAAGGTAACGCATTCCAAAAGGATTTCGCAGTGAAAGCAGAAGTTTTTTGCCCATAATTAGTATGAGCGGGGGGTAACAGGAAATATTTATCAGCCAGAAACTTGGTCACATTATTATTGTGCAAAAGATCACATGTAATAAATGGGAATGCGAATTGATTATACAGCGTTTTGTGGAATAAGGTCACAAGATTTAACCGGAACAAAAGATTTACTGGCAAGTATTGTAAGAGCGTAGTAATGTGTAGGCGTTGGATTGCGAAGAACTAGAAGTGACAACGCGGATTGACTGATTTTGAATGTGCTGTATTAATGATAAATGAAAAGCATAAGTGTTGCCCCATGAGACTACATTGTAAGTAATCTGACTATGAATGAACGCAAAATAAAGCAGCAGTAGAGCTTCACGGGAAAAGAAAGGACGAGCTTTGATTAATGCGCGGATACCAAACGCCGTCTTCTGCTAAAGATGGTTAAAGTGACTGCGAAAGGTAAGGCATACGTCAAAATGTATGCCAGGAAAAATGACATCAGAAGAAGGAGAAATGGAATGAATACCAAGTTGTATTAATGGATTAGGAGATAATGACCTCTGACCACTTTTAAACACCATAAATATAGTGTTTGTGGGGTTGATAACTAAGTGATTACTGCTGCACCAATTCATAAGGGCACTTAACTTTGAAACAAGAGCATCAATGTTTTTATCAGATGAAGATATTGTTGTGTCATCAGCGTATAGAACACAGTGACCACAGTCAAAAGAGCTAAGAACATCAGGAAGATCATTCATATATAAAATAAATAGCAAAGGACCCAATACTGAGCCCTGCGGTACTCCTTGGTTAACATATTTTGTTATAGAGAAGGTATTTGCGGCGTGTACTGTGTACTGTGGGTCAAGTAGGCAATTTCTTAAGAATGTAAGCGCAGGGCCTGTTATTCCATAGGACTGAAGTTTATGCAATAAGACTTGATGATTTACAGTGTCAAAGGCTTTAGTGAGATCTAAAAAAATCGAACCCAGTAAATTTTTCGAATCGATACTTTTCTTTATGTAATCAGTAAGAGACAGCACAGCTAGACTTCTGGAGCTACCTAAACGAAAACCAAATTGGCTGTCCTTAGGCAATTTAAATTTAACTAGATATGCATTCAGACATTCAACAAACAATTTTTCGACTAGCTTGCTGAGGCAGGAAAGAATTGAAATTGGACGGTAGTTGGAAACTGTTTGTTTATCGCTTTTTTTAAAAACTGGAATTACTTTAGCTGTTTTTAAGAATGCAGGAAATAAACCCTGTTTAACATAAGGTTGATAATATGACACAGCTTATCAGAAGCTAAATGTGCAACCAGTTTTAAATGCCTTACCCAAATGTCATCTAACCTAGGCCCTGTATTTTTAAGATTAGCAATAGTGGAAAAGACTTCCTGTGGTGTTGTTGGGAAAAGAAAGAATGACTGCGTGGTTCGTCCCACAGAAGTATACGACTGCGCATGGGGGCGGTGGTTAGTATAGACGGTAGAAAAGTATTCCGAAAAGGCATTGGCGATTTCTTTGGGCTCAGAGAAGGTGGATCCATTGTAGTCAATTTTGGTTACAAGAACATTAGCAGATGACTTGTTAAGGAATGAGTTGAGCAGCTGTCACTGTTTTTGGGGTTAGTTTTATTCTTGTTGAATTCATTTTCATGGTACCTTTTTTTCACTTGCTTGAGCAAAGTATTTAATAGACTGCAATAAGACTTGTATCGTTTAGCAAGACGCGTAATAAAGGGCTGTCGCTTCTTTTTTTATACATATTTTCTTTCTTCCTTAAACTTTTTAGAAGACCATTGGTCATCCATGGATTGTGTGGATACTTGTACTTTTTACCACTGGTAAAAAAGCTAATTGTCTTAATTATTTTAATTACTGCCACAATTATTGTTTGTGCATATCTGAAGATTCCTTTTGTCACAGGACAGGCAATGCCGCAACTAGCTCGCTACTACCTCCTTTCTCTAATTTTTAATGAGTATTGGACACATTTTTTGAAACAACCTGTATTTCATACACATGCAGACCATGCGAGATAAAAACATAAGAAGAACAAGCAAGAAGAAATAACAAGCTCATAAAAAGACAGCCCCACAGCCAGGAAGGTTTTTTGGAGGGGAGGGGGGGCACCCTGTATTTTGTACACATGCAGACAATGCAAGGTAAAACGAAAGTGAATGATAAACGAGCAAAAAGAAATAACAAACTCATAGACAGCCCCGTAGCGAGGAATATTTTTCGGGGGAGGGCAGCACATGTTAATGTCCATGAAAAATAACTTACGTTCTTGCTCAGTAGGACAACGCACAACAAGCAATTGTGAATGGGGGTGGGGAAACCCTTAGGGCACCCCTCTGGCTACAGGTCTCCACTGAGCACACTTCCTTGGAATACACCAGATGTCACATAAGCAGAAGAAAAGTTGGTATTATTAACAGATGTAAACAGAAGTATGCACAAAAGAAAGTCTTTAACCCAAGTGAACCAATTTCGAGGAATGTTTTGCTGTGTTAGTAAAATATTTATTGACAAACTCTATCAAGGGCTGTAGAAAAATATGGAAACAAGGCATCAATGAGAGCCCATGTCAAGTAACAAATGTATGCTGCCAAAAGGCCAGAGAGTCTAGTGTAACATGCCAAGATTTACGAAAACCACACTCATATTTGAAAATAATATTCTAAACTTCCAGCTAGAGGCCTTCCCTTTAAACTGGAAAGCTGCTACACATCACAGATTAAACTTCTTTATTATTATACAAGTTGGCAATGATGGGTCTGATCTTACTAGTAGAAAAGTGGCCTAAGCATGTGCTCTCAAAATCAAGGTCTGGTTGCTTTCTTTTTATACAAATTCCTTCATGGCACCGCCACCCAACCTACTGAAGTAATGTAAAATCACGAACGAAAATTTGGATGCCCCAGTGGGTGCTAACTTGACTTTTTGTGCTCTAGCTGACAAATTTGGTATGCTGTCAAACACAGTAACAATGTGCCAGCAATGATTATACCGTAATTACTCGAATTTAACACGCACCTTTTTTCCGGTTAAGCGAGTTCATAAATCGCATGCGCGTTTGAATCGAGTACGAACAAAAAAAATTACGGTCAACCTATTGCCATCGGCAAATCCAAAATGGCCGCCCCCTACGTGCGTCGGCATGGCCCGTCGGCCATTTCTGCCTATGTGTTTCCCTTGTGAGGCACTTCGTACGTGTGCTGAGGAGTTCGTCATCTAGTAGTGCATTAGCATCGACGGCGTGGAAGGGCCGACTTCGAAAACTCGAGTGCACCACGATGCCGCTTTTAAAAGAAAAGTCATCGCGTGTGCAGAAACGGACGGAAATCGGGCCGCATCGCGGTCGTTTGGAGTTACCTAAATGTGCGTGGGGGACCAGCGGAAATAAAAGCAGAAGATTGTCGACAGCAAAGCTTCACGCAAAGGCTTCAGTGGACCACAGCAGGGTTTGTTTCCGCAAATTAAATAGCTGTTCGGCGAGTATGTGCTTGAGCAGCGAGCGGCACAGCGGCCCGTGACGACAGAACTGCTCCAAGTGCGGGCTATGCAATTAGTCTTAGAAAAAGGTCTAATGCGGAGCCAGTTTAAAACGAGCAGATGCTGGCTAACTCTATGAAGAGGAAAGGCATTTCCCTCCGAAGAAGAACATGCAGGAGGAGTATGATGAAAAGGTTCACAGTTTTCAGAGGTTTGTCCTAAACTTGCGGCGCAACAACGGCTACCTGCTTGGGCAAATCGGGAATGCCGATCAGGCGCCTCTTTAATTCGACATGCCTGGCACCACCACCGTCGAGAAGAAGGGGGCGAAGCAAGTTCGCGTGCTGACATCGGTCCATGGTAAAACTACAGTGACGGCAATGCTCTGTCATACGTCAGATGGGCACAAGCTTCGCCCGTATCTCATATTTAAATGGAAGACGCTCCCAAAAGGAGTCGTTTTTTCGAGTGGTGTGATCGTGCGGGCCAGCGAGAAAAATGGGTGCGCATTGCAATCGATGTCTTACGTTTTTTTTTTCGCGGTGGAAATCGGGTGTGCGTTACAATCGAGGGCGCGGTAGAATCGAGTAAATACGGTAATACTCTTGCTAGGTTGCCAGCACTAAATGTTTGCACTCTTTAGGGCTCGAGGTTGCCAGTGTAAAATTCAACACAAATTACAACTGCTGGTCTTGAAGGTCACCTTTCGAAGGCTATGTTTAGATTGCGCGATGTGGAAAGCAAATTTCAAACTGGATAATGAGAACAAAGTAAACATCATCTACAAGGTACAGCTTTGTTTCATACTCACTAACGTGGAAGAACATCAACAATAAGTATGAAATCTTGAGTGTAGTGCTATAGCCTCAGGCAACGAAGATATTGGTCTACTTATGAGCTGCTTGATTACCTGTCACTGTTCCATGCTACTGGACTGAACGCTGAACTGTCCAGAATTGGCAGTGGAGGATGCAGCAAAAAAGGTTGGCACTTGATGATTTGCTGGTGATGCGGTAACACAAATTCCTGCAACATCAGGTCCCCAAGGTGCTTGTGGCATGAACAGTCATAGTGGCGCTGGCCTGAGAGGCGACAGCTGGCCCAAGAACATAGAAGCAGCACCTGAAAGAAAATAAATAGTGAGTGCGACATTGTAACTGCTGTGTCGTGACCTCGTGACATGAATATATTGACTTGCTTGTCTAACACGATGTCAAACTCTTTTTATCAGTCACATGTGTGCATACCTGCACAATACTGTCTGTGGGATGTGGGTATGACCCACATGTGATTCACTGCCTATGTTAACTCAGGAACAGGAAGAATGCGCTTTGGAAATCTCTGAGTAAACGTTAGAAGACAGTACAATAGTACACCTATTGCCAATGATAGCAGCTTTACAACGAGTGGAAAATTTCAATGAAAAGATACAGTAAATATCAGTTGCAGCTGCATTTGAACCTTGGAATTCCAGGTGGTGTACATAGCCACACTAGTTGTTGTAAATGCTCCAGAAAAGACTAATCAGGCATCGTATTGATGCAATGTCGAGTGTGTTGGCAATGTTGGCTATCCTTGTTTCAAACATTGTAATAAACAATATATATGTACTCATATATGACTCAACAAGCTGCAATGAAGTGCTGTTTTACCTGGCAGAAATTATGATATGCGCATCATGGCACCGTGGCATGCAGCTGATTTTGATAAATCTGAAGTCTGTTCTCTTCAAAGCCCAGATGTGAGTGCAGGCATAATATTGTACCATTAGCTACTCCTGAGGCATCAGTGCGATTGACATACACAGCGAAAATTCCCCCACCATGGTGTCTTTTATAATGATATCATGGTTTTGGGACGTCAAGGCCCAAGAATGTTATTTAAATATCTCTTAATCTCCAGTTTGGTTCATACAAAATTTTTTGTGTAGAACAATCATATAATTTTCCGTACATGAATAATATGGTCTACATTGGAGGTTTTTTTCATAAAGACATAACATTTAGTGAAATATGATAGTTCGTAATAGCCGATTATGAGAGTTTTCTTTTTTTAAACAAAGAGTAATTCGATATGTGTACAGCACGAAATAATTTTTATATTTGGTGAAAAATTTAGAAAGTTGTGGGTTTTTGTACATGTTTGGTTGTAAATTTAGCATTCAGGGGGTCCTAGTAACAAACTATGGTTAATAACACATTTAGTATTAATCTTCATTGGATACTGTCCGAGAAAGTCATCAAATCACTTTTATTTTAAGAGAAAAAACTATATTGATGTGGTTGCTGGACTCTGTGCTTGCCTGTATTTATACCTTGAAGCATTGCGTTCTAGTGGTGAGTACTAGCTGCACAGGCATGAGGAACATTTAGACAACATATCAATTCCATCCGTGCTTACTTTAATAGTTTACTATCTAGTACTAGCCTGCATGAGTAAATAAGAGATCCAAACCGTACTAGGGTGCATTTAACCACATGCAGCTATCTTCTGACAGTTCGAATAGTGTGCTTATGCAACACTGGTAAGTGAGACCAATATATGTGAGAACTTATTACCTGTGCGATAAGATTTGAAAGTAGCAAGAACACCACCAATAATAAAAGGACATATTGAAATCAGACAAGAAAAGGATAGGTTTTTGTCATGAACCAATACAGCTGTAATAAAGTGACAATGCCTGCTATTAAAGTGACAATGCAGTGCTACCTGTCCCTGAGTAATTGCAGTAAAGTTTAGATGCACAAATGAAAAAAAAAAGAAATACGGAGACACTGCTAACTAGTGGCATTTATAAAGCTTCTGCAGATTATATTGCTGGTGTTATCTCCAGTTAAAGACAGCTGGTCAAAGATAGGAAAAGTGAAAAAACATTTAAACCATAGTGGAGTACTGATCATGAAGGTAGTCAATTCTTTTAAGGTGAAGCTTCATTAAACAGTTGTGTTTTTCTCTTCAGTTCTGTTTCAAGTTTGCAGGGTGAGAGCTACTTATTATTTCTGATGTCCCTTCCAACTTAAAAGGAACAGAGTTGATACCTTAATATTTTTAATGAAATAGAATCAATTCATTTTTTCACTTGGAAACAGAGCTGTCACCTTAATATTGTGACTGAAATAAAATCAATTATTTTTTTTCAATTGGAAACAAACCTTACAATTTATTACATTCACAAAAGGAATGCCTTTTTGCAGACTCTCAAGTCTATGTGCTTTGGTCATTACTAGCTTTTAAATAGTAAAATTGTTTATATGATGGGATGCAATAGTGCCAACTTTTTTATACTAAATTAAAAAGCTCCTATTTTTTTCAGAGAGAATTGATATATTACAGGGCAAGTATATGGCTCAGGTGATTAGTGTCAAGATGTTTTTGAAGCTCATATGCACCTACTTTCATATTTTGTTGCATAAATTTGATTTAACACAATTGTTATAAACATACTGTTTTTTAAGTTGTGTTAGTGTTATACCTAAGATATAATTATTATTCACAGTGCAGCAGAGGGTACAAAACTAACCTTAAAAAGTGTGTGTTTAAACAATCTCATGGACTAAATGGAAATACAATACAGTGAATCTCGTGATTTGTGGAGATCGATTTCACGTGATAGATTCGATGGCAAGTTGTCTTGGCTGCATTTTTTCATTCCTTGAGTCAATTGTTACTAAGTTGACATACATTTTTGTGCAAACTTAGGAGCTGTCAGCATATCAAGGGCTTACCAGATATGTCAATTGCCTTGTTGCTTCAGGAATAGCTGATGGTACAATATTATGCCTGCACTCACATCTGTGCTTTTAAAAGCACAGACTTCAGGTTTATCAAAATCAGGTGCACGCCACGGAGCCATGAAGGACATATCATAATTTCTGCCAGGTAAAACATCACTTCATTGTAGCTTGTTGAGTCATATCCCTTCATTTCTCTTCGCCGTAATCACCAACAAAAAGTCACAGTCCCCCATTGCAACACAGTAACATATGCCCAATCATATCTCCCAAGAACTTGTAATGATGGAATTCCCGGCCTGCATCAATAACAAGCATCAATGAACCCATTCAATTTAAGAATGTCCTTAAAACAATGATCACCTAGTCACCCCCTGTAAGTTTGTTGAACAGTTTATTTGTATTGCTTTGTGCCTTCACCATGTAATAAAAATAAATTTAGTGTGATCATTTGCTTTATTATGATATGAGTAGTTAGGAGTAATAATCTTTTGCACCCCCATTAGTGACAACATTTTTATGCCAATTGCTTTGTATTACTTGTTTTTTTTTATTGTTGTGCATGCCTTTCCCCTCTGAAATGTACTGTGTACCCTGAAGGCAAAATAAATAAATAAATAATATATGAGCACATATATATTGTTTATTGCAATGTTTGAAACAAGGATAGCCAACATTGCAAACACACTCGACATTGCATCAATACGATGCCTGATTAGTCTTTTCTGGAGCATTTACAACCACCAGTGTGGCTATGTACACCACCTGGAATTCCAAGGTCCAAATGCAGCTCCACATCGCACATTCAATACATAGCCTTCAAAGGTGACCTTCAAGCCCTGCAGTTGCAATTTCTGCGTTGAATTTTACACTGGCAACCTCGTGCCGTAGTGATTGCAAACATTTAGTGCTGGTAACCTAGAAAGAGTATTGCAAACATTGCTTACACATTGTTACTGTGTTTGACAGCATACCAAATTAGTCATCTAGAGCACAAAAGTCAAAAGAGCACCCACTAGGGCATCCAAATTTTGGTTCGTAATTTTGCATTACTTCAGTGAGAGGAGTGGCAGTGCCATGAAGCAGTTTGTATGAAAATTAGGCAACTATACCTTGATTTTAGGAGCACATGCTTAGGCCACTTTTCAACTTGTAAGATCAGAATCAGACACATCATTGCCAACTTATATAACAATTAAGAAGTTTATTCTGTGATGAGTATCAACTTTCTTGTTGCAAGGCAATGCCTCTAGCTGGAAGTTCATACCATCATTTTCAAATATGAGTGCGGCTTTTCTAAGTCTTTTCATGTGACACTAGACTTGCTGGCCTTTTTGACTGTATACATTTGTTACTTGACATTGGCTCTCCCATTGATGCATTGTTTCCATATTTTTCTACAGTTCTTGATAGGGTTTCTCGCTACATATTTTACTAACACAGCAAAACATTCCTCTGAATGTGCTTACTTGGGTTAAAGACTTTCTTTTGTGCAGACCTTCATTTACATCTGTTAATAATTCCAAATTTTCTTCTGCTTATGTCACATCTGCTGTATTCTAAGGAAGTGTGCTCAGTGGAGACCTGTAGCCAGAGGGGTGCCCCAGGGGTTTGTCCCCCTCCCACTTACAATTCCATGTTGTGCGTTGTCCTACTGAGCATAAGTAATGAAGAAGGCAAGTTATTTTTCATGGCCATAAACATGTGCTTCCCTCCCCCAAAAAATATTCCTGGCTACGGGGCTGTCGAAGAGTTTGTTATTTCTTCTTGCTCGTTTATCATTCACTTTCGTTTTACCTTGCACTGTCTGCATGTGTACAAAATACAGGGTGTCCCACCCTCCCCTCGGAAAAACCTTCCTGGCTATGGGGCTGTCTCTTTATGTGCTCATTATTTCTTCTTGCTTGTTCTTCTTATGTTTTCACCTCGCATCGTCTGCATGTGTGTGAAATACAGGGTATTTCAAGAAATATGTCCAATATTCATTAAAAATTAGAGAAAAGAGGTAGTTGCGTGTTAGTTGCGGCATTGCCTGTCCTGTGACAAAAGAAATCTTCAGATAGGCACAAACAAGAATTGTGGCAGTAATTATAATAATTAGGACAATTACTTTTTTTACCAGTGGTAGTAGCTGGTCGAGTCAATTGGGCAAATTCAAGTCCTTTCTATGAAATGTCTACAGCCACTTTGAAATTTCTGAAAAGCAGCCACTGATAATCACCGTGGAGTGATGCAATCTACCTAATTTAGCTGTTGAAAGAAAGTTGATGCACCAGGCAGTACATGTACCATTCATTTTGACATCGCCCTCGATGACGACACTGTTTCTTTAGACGTTATCCACCGTCAGTTTAGACACTTTGCTTTGTGCCCGCTTATCGACGCTCACTTCATTTTCTCCCCCAATGCAAGAAAAACAGTGTTGCCACGAAGGGTATTGTCGAAGTGAATGGTAGATGCACTGTTTGGTGCGTCGGTTTCGGTTTCATCACTTAAATTGAGCAGAATGCATTGCTCTGCGGTGATTACCATTGGCCGATTTTACTAAATTTTAAAGTGGCTATGGACTATTTTTAGAAAGGGCTTAAGTTTGCCCATTCAATCCGACCGACTATTACCACTGGTTAAATAAATAATTGCGTAAATTTCTATAAATACTGCCCTAATTATTGTTTGTACCTATCTAAAGACGCCTTTTGCCACAGGAAGGCAACGCCACATGTAGCACGCAAATTCCTCTTTTCTCTAATTGTTAAATGTATTTGACACTTTTCTTGAATGATCTGTTGATATTATCTCTAATGAGTCATGCCAAGCCAAATCATGCAACGTTTTTTAGACCGTCACAAATATATCTGATGAAACTTCCACATATTTGTCGAAGTGCGAAACTCATCGTGGTGATTTATTTTTGTTGCCAAATATTTTCCTCCCTATTTATGAGAGCCTATTGTTTCAAGTAAGATAAAAGGTTTCAAACAGCAATTTTTTCCAAAAACATTTTTTGAAATGCACTGGATAAAAACAATTTTGGCAAGGTAATGAAGTTATATAACTATAAAATAATGACTTAATTATGTATATGAATTCTTTGAAGGCTTTTCACAAAAACAACATTGAAAAAGTTGCCACATTTGGGATTTTTTTTCCAGGAACATAGGAAGTTCCAAGGAGACAAATAAAATATACGCTGGTGGCCTGTCAACATGCTACAAATTAAAAATATTTTAGGCACTGATGTTACAGCAGATACTCTGAAAAAATTGTGAGTGTCACTTTATTTGAAAAAAACCTCGGTATTCAGCATCAAAAACTTGCCTTAGTGGTCCGACTATAAATATGCACATAATTTCATTTTGAAGCTCTGTGGAGAAGCTAATTATAGGTGGAATTACTAGAGTATATAATTTTGAAAGTAGAAAAATATTTTTTAAATATGTATCTGCACCAGCTTTTCGCCTACGTAACTCAATTGACGTGACACACCCGCAAGGGCAATCTTCAGCAGAATCCCACATACCTAGAATATAGAGAGCAAATTTGGTGCTCTCTACAGAATAATTGAAATGGAAATAGGGTTATCATCTGCATTCCATTGTCAACGGAGATGTGCTACAAGGACTCGGTTCAGTGTGGTGACTTCTAGGTGAGTCATGCAGCTTTATGGATATAAAGTCAGACATCTTCCTTTTGTGGAGAGTTCTGCAAATGCAGTAGGTGTGTTTTATACACTTATAAAAAATATTTAGTCATATTCAGTACATATGTCTTAAAGCATGCTAGTAGCATTGTTGCAATACACTGAGAAACGCTATTGTAAAACAACCGGTTATTTTTCTGGCTTTCAGGCGAGCACCCTGCTTCTTGAGAACTAAAGCCTGTCATAGTAATACTGAAGTGAAAAAAAATTTTAAATTAAGAACTGGTAGCCAAGGTGATAGTCGGGCTCATGTTGTGTGTAAGGGATAATTGTGTACTGTACACTTTTTAACGGCTTCATGGCTCATCTGGGACTCATCACCACTGGCGTAGCCAGGAAGGCAGGAGGAACTGCTTAACTCCCCCCACCCCAGCACAGTCCCGGTATTTTTTATCCTAAAGCCGTGGCAGTGTGAGTGACAGACAGACAGATGCTTCACGGTTACCGATAAAACACTTGAAGCTTCGCCCCACACATCATCATTCACTTCGTAAATATGCTGCGATTTTCTTAGTTTTCCGCGTGCATACCTACATGCACACATAGAAACACACAAGAATATACATAAAGTATGACTGAAGTCGCCTTCCCCTAACATCACCCTCTGCAAAAATATCTTTATGCTAGGGTACTGGTCTCCACACTCTAGAGACATTCATTGTAGCGCAGTTCTGTTGGCAATGAAATGCAGATGATAGCGCCAATCTGATTTTAATTGCTTCACATCAAGCTTGGTGTGTGTACCTCAGGTCTGTGGAAGTCAGTTGAAGATTGCCTTTGCGAGTTTTCATGCCGCTTGAGTTAGGTAGGGGTAAAGTTGGTGGAGATACATAATTCAAAAAATACTTCTCGAGTTTAAAAAGGAATACCCTTAGTAACTTCACCTACATTGAAGTAGTACATAGAGCTTCAAAATGAAGTGTCGTGCATATTTTTGTTCGACCACCAAAACAAGCTTTTTGATGCTGAATACAGAGCTTTTTCCAAAAAAACTTAAACTCACAATTCTTTAGACTATCTACTAAACCTCAGTGCTTAAATTATTTTTAACTTGTAGCCTGTCAAAAAGGTCACCAGCCGAAAAAACCCTCTCATGTTTTAATTGTGTCTTTGGAATTCGCCATGTTACCAGAAAAAAATCACAGACCTGGCAACATCATTGAATATTGCTCGTGGGAAAAGTTCTCAAAGGATTGATATACATAAGTCATTATTTTTAGTTAGATCACTTCAATAATTGCTGGAAATGCCATTTATTGAGTGCATTCCAAAACAACATTTGAAAAAAATTGTTGTTTGACACTTTTAGCTCCGTCGGCATCACACTATAGACTCGCATAACTGTGGAGC
Organism: Rhipicephalus annulatus; assembly: GCA_013436015.1. Classification (NCBI taxonomy): domain Eukaryota; kingdom Metazoa; phylum Arthropoda; class Arachnida; order Ixodida; family Ixodidae; genus Rhipicephalus; species Rhipicephalus annulatus. Next base: position 96,178 of record WOVY01001820.1, on the reverse strand, counting down.
AAAATTTTGGCAACCAAATTAAATGACCAGGGCGACTTTCAAACTTCGAGAACGTGGAAATTCCCCCCCCCCCCCCCCGTATTCGTGATGGTCAATAAAATGCTGGGTGGTTTTGCATAGCATAACCCTAATATTCTATTGTTTATTACATTGAATTGCTCCTTTGCTTCTTTTGCCTCAACTAACGTTGTTAGCCAATATTTTGGTGTGTTTAAGAAGTTGTTTGTGCTTTCAGCCATTTTAATCTGTATGATACGTATTTTTATCTATTATGTGTAATCATTAATTTTTGTGCTGCAAGCCAGTGCCTCTAACAAGGCCTATTAAGGGTCTTGAAATGAATAAATTAATTGTGCTCGCACTGTTTTTTGCTCTGTACTCGCCTGGTGTGGTTGTGCTGACAAAATGTTTTTCCTCTTTTTCAGAAAAAAGTCTGCGCTATATTGTTACCACAGGAAAACGACACAGGTGCTTTGGGTATCTGTAAGTTATCATAGTCCTTTTCGAATTTTAAATTCCATATACAAAGCCACCGAAATAAAACAAATTTTTCGACAATTTTTGTTCCTACAATTTGTTGCATGTATATGCTGTATTTTGTTTTATGATCATGGGAAAATAAAATTCGATTTCAGTAAATAGAAAACTTGTCCTTGTTGGTTTATAAACACTTAAATTCACTTCGACATTTTTTTGCATGTGCAGGTGCAGTCAAAAGTTCCCAGGTGATGCTGCCACAAGATTAGTTGGAATAGTGCCCTGGGAAATTTTGTATGACCTTGTACTTGCAGAAGAAAGATCTGCTGATTACGTATGCCTCATGTTGAATCTAATGAAAACACGTTTGTTATTTAGGGACATGTAGCAATAGTATTATGAATAATGTGTGAGAAATGGCCCTACGGAGCAGGTGTTGTTTCGTAGCAGCCGTTACAATATTTTTTCATAGCGGAGATCTTCATGAAAGTTGAGTGGGCTGTACTTTCTATGTGTTTTACGTGACCTCTGGGGTACTATTTTCTTTTTACGGAGGTGGTTGGCAGCATGTTACCTATGCCTTTTTACGTAATCAAGGGAAAATATTTTTTGCTGTATATCTGGTAAGCCTTTGATATGCTGACAGCTTCTAAGTTTATGAAAAAAATACATATATCAACTTAGTAACAATTAACTCAAGGAGTCAAGACAATGCAGCCAAGACAGCTTGCCATTGAACCTTTCACATGAAATCGATCTCCACTAATCATGAGATTCTCTGTATATTAGGATTTAGTCCATGGAAATGTTTAAAAACCACACTTTTGAAAGTTAATCTGTGCCCTGTGCTGCACTGTGAATAATATTTAGATCCCAGATATAACACTAATAGAACTTAAAAAAAAACAGCATGTTTATAACGAGTGTGTCAAAAATATATGCAACAAAATATAAAAGTTAGTGTATATGGGCTTCAAAAACAGCTTGACACTAAACAACTCAGCCAATTACTTGCCCTGTAATATTTCAGTTCTCTCCGAAAAGAAGAACAGCTTTCCAATTTAGTAGAGAAATGTTGGTACTATTGCAACCCATCATGTAAACCAATTTAATATTTACAAGCTAGTAATGACCAAAGCACATAGATTTGAGAGTGTGCAAAAAAGGCATACCTTTTGTGAATGTAAAAGCCTCTGCTGAAATAAATTCTAAGGTTTGTTCCCAATTGAAAAAAAAAAACAATTGATTCTATTTCAGTCACAATATTAAGGTATCAACTCTGTTTCCAAGTGAAAAAATGAATTGATTCTATTTCATTAACAACATTAGTGTATCAACTGTGCTCCTTTTAAGGTGGAAGTGGAATCAAAGATATTAAGTAGCTCTCACCTTGCAAACTTCAAACAGAATTGAAGAGAAAGAACACATCTTCTTAATGAAGCTTAACCTTAGAGGAATCAACTACCTTCATGACAAGTGCCCCACTATGGGTTAAATGTTTTTTACTTTTTCAATCTTTGACTAGGAGTCTTAAACTACAGATAACACCAGCCATATAATCTGCAGAGGCTTTAATAAAGGCCAGTAGTTAGCAGTGTCTTCGTATTCCTTTATTTTCATCAATGTGTCTAAACTTTGCTTCAAATACTCAATGGCAGGTAGCACGGCATTGCCACTTTATTAGCAGGCATTATCACTTTAATAAAGCTGTATTGGTTCATGACAAAAACATCTCCTTTTCTCCTGATTTCGATAGACCCTTTTTTATAATTGTGGTGTTCTTGCCACCTCCAAATCTTATCGAACAAGTAAAAAGTTCTTGCATGTATTGGTGTCACTTATCCGTGTTGCATAAGCACACTATTCGAATTGTCATAAGATAGCTGCATGTGATTAAATGCACCCTAGTACGGTTTGGATCTAACGTTTACTCATGCATAGTACTAGATAGCAAACTATTCAAGTAAGTATGGACGAAATTCATATGTTGTCGAAATGTTTCTCATGCCTGTGCAGCTAGTACTTACCACAAGGACGCATTGCTTCAAGGTATAACACCGCCAAGAACAGCGACCAGCAACATCAAAAAAGTTTTTATCTCTTAAAATTAAAAACAATTTGATGACTTTCTTGACAATAATTCATGGAGTTTACAACTAAATGTGTTATTCACCATATTTTTTACGAGGACCACCTCGATAGTAAACTTACAACCAAACATTTACAAAAACCAATATCTTGCAACTTATTCACCAGCTATAAAAATTATTTGGCACTGTACACGTATCAAATTATTTTTGCCCACAAAAAGAAAACTCTGATAATCAGCTAATATGAACTATCATAATTCACTAAATGTTATCTCTATGAAAAAAAATCCCGAATAAGGACCACATTTTTGATATACTGAATATCCTACCATAGTTCTACACAGAAAATTTGTTTTTAACCGCATTGGGGATTAACAGATATTTAAATAAAATTTTTGGGGTTTGACGTCCCGAAACCATGATATCAATATGAACTCTGTGGTGGAGGCGTCCAGAAATTTTCACCGTTAGGTCATCTTTATCGAGCACTGACATTGCACAATACACGAGCCTTTACCATTTTCTCTCAATCGGAACGCGACTATATACCACGGCCAGCATCAAACGCGCGGTGAGCAGCCGACCACCGTAACCACAATACAATCGCGGCAGACGAAGCCAACACTTTTTATTATTTTTAGAACGCGTTTTACAAATAGTGGTTTCTAGGTTTGTGGGAAAAATTCACAAGCCGCATTACGTTTCTTGAGTTAAAGTTCTCTCTGATTGTTCGCACCTCGGTGCTACCTGCCTTCAGCGACCTTTTCTTAGACAACGCAGAGGAAATGAACTTCGGCCGGACGGGGAGAACACGCGTGTAGACTGCAGCGCGCCAAGATTTCGCGATGGATATCGCGTCGTCTTTCGGTGCCGCGGCGTACCAGCAGCGTAAACAAAACGCCGCCAGCATAAAGGGAGGCGCACACATTAAACGGCTCCACTATGGCGTTGACAAGCCCGAACACTGTTGCCATAATGAAAGTGCTGTGGACAAGTAATGAGCGCAAAGAAAATGTCACACTCGAAATGCAAAGACGACCAACACAGTCAACCGGCGATTTCCGTAAATGCTGCATTTTCTGCTCTCAGTACGTACTCCGTCTCAGAAAAAGCATGCATTATACAAGGCTTGCGAGACCGACATCGACAAAGGAGCACTGCGTTTATAGCATCGACTTTACTCAAAGCGGCCTAATCTAATCACCTGTGCCGTGTAGTACCTATAGGTACTACACGACACAGATCATTAGTGGCACGAGCTGTAACCCAAACGGCGAGTGTATGAGAAGTTAGGCACTCACCTCCAAGATGCAGACCAGATATAAAAGCAACGCCAGCCGGGCCCCGTTTTGTGTGTACGTCCTGGCCTTTGAGGAGGGTAGTCGGGCTTGTGACTAGAGTAGTGACAGCCGACGGATGAGTGGCGATGGCGGTGCGCCTCCCGCGGTCGGATGGTTCCTCTTTTCTCGATTCCCGCCTAAGCCACCCTTTGGGAACAAATAGAGTTTCGTAGAATAAAAGTGGTGCAGAACATGTCGCGGCGATGGATGCAACGATGGTATGCGACAGCCATATTAGTATAAATTTCTCGAGGTGATCTGTATTGCAAATAACAACTTTCGTCTATTTTTTTTTTTGTTGACGACGGAGACACTTGTTTTTTGCACTATTCAGTGAAACATCATTGGTAAACGTGTGCTGTATCCAAAATATTCGCGAAGTGGTGAACTCTGTGATTCCTAAACGTGTGCTGTATCTTTGATGTTGGCGAAGGGGTGGAGTGTGTTTATTTCCTGGAGACTTTGTCCGCTTTCCTGTCCATAAATATGCGCAATTTTTTTTGCAGTGAAGCAGTTGCAAAAATCTACTAAAAGGGGCACCTGGTTTTGTGTTTCCTTCTTGATTTTTGTGACTTACGAAGCTGTGGTACTCACACATTAGGAGGGGCCGTTATATAGTTGCAGAAGTGCCATGTAGAAGCCTTGTTCAATATAATGTTTCTCTTAAAGAGAGGCTTTCTTGGCGAGCCTTCTTGCGCTTTTATGACCATAGCTGCAGCTGTTTAAATTATTAGTAGCACGCATGGTATCTTTTAACGTGAGCAAGCACGTCAGCTTCGATAACACAACGGATAAAAAAAATGAAAGTGAGCAATTATATTGGTAAATATTAAGGTTATTGCTCGCGTCGTGGTTTTCACTGCACATACGGGCTTCCCCATTCTTGCTTGAGGAAGGATTACTTTCGTCCTATGAAATCACAGCGTTGATGTCCACGCTATGTTCTGGCATAAACGTGCTCTTTGCCTTTATGCCTTCACTGCCGACGCTGCATACGTATCACATCAACGTGACATCCCATAAAGTGGTTATAACAATAAACATTGCATGATATAAAATACGTTCCACAAATGACAGGAAGGTCAATTGCGCAATGAGCTTCATTTTATGAGTAGAACCCGTTAACGAAGCTACGATTACCCAGATTATGTCCCGAAGGTTAAATGTGCATAAATATCGCGGTTTAATTTAATTCTGCACGATTTATTTTTATTAACGGTTTTACTTTACAGCAGCTATATTAGTAACTGTTGATAGAGTTGACTTCACGCTAATTCGAAAAATTGAGCGGGCTATTGTTTTTCATTATTACCCTGACACATTGTGCATTTACAAAAAAAAATAGTTTACAGTAAGTATTTAGAGTTTCTTATACGCAGACATTTTTATAAGAGTGAAGCTGGCACCACATATGGTCTTAATTGCTAGCAAGACCTATGATACAGATAATTGTTCTGGCATGTGCAATAACAGTATAGAACATTAACGTGTAATAGTGACCGATGTAGCCTATGTGTTAAAAAAAAAACGTGAGATGCTCCATTAACAATAAATGTTTTCGCACCTCTGCTGCAAACTGCATTCCATGCATTGATTGAGTGATATGTGGGTTTAACGTCCCAAAACCACCACGTGATTATGAGAGGCGCCGTAGTGGAGGGCTCCAGAAACTTTGATCACCTTGGTTTCTTTAACATGCACCCAAATCTGAGCACATGGGCCTACAGCATTTTCACCTCCATCAGAAATGCAGCCGCCACATGCGGGATTCAATCCCGCAACCTGCGGGTGAGCAGCCGAGCACCTTAGCCACTAGACCACCACCACGGGGCGCATTTCATGCATTGGTTGAGTCGTAGTGGAAAAATTATCTTCAAAAATTTTCCCTACCACGTGCCCATGCTCATGTCGTCATTTTTATGAATCAAATTTCTCGGTCATTGAAGCATGCGCCCGCGCTGAACATACTACGCAACATTAAAGAGCTGGCTGGAATGAACGTGCGTTCTTACATCTCGGTGGGCTCCAACATCGTCACCGGCGTCATTCATAATGTTGACGCTGCCATTCCCTGTGTGCACTGATCAAGCCAGTTATTGAAGCCACGATTTCCCATTTGAGAACCTCACACTACTTGAAAATATATTTGAAATGGAATTCTGCCTTTTGCGACTTCGAACGTAAAGGTGAGACACTTCTGCCACCCTTACAGACCTTTTGTGCCGAATACACTGCAATGTCCCAACTGAATGAAGCTCGGTAATCTGAGAAGCGTATGTGAAGACAAGCGCGTATGCTTTCGCAGCCTGAAAGCCCATTTCGCGGACAGCTGCAAGACAGTGTTCTCAAGTGTTCAAATTGTAATGAACCAGGCGAAGTTTCCTCAAAAGGTTGCTCAAAATAAAGAAAAAAAATATAGCCATATTGAGACAAATGGCAAGAGATCTTACATCGCGAGGCCACTGCAACCATGAGAAAGCAGCGTCATCAACGTGGAAGTTCAAAGAAAATTAATGTTTCTGCATACGCAGCGCGCATCCGATGACCTGCTCACCACATTTCTGCCCCCCGGACTCTACATGGCTGGTATAAAACAGAATGAATGAAAGGAATGGTTGCTGTATTGGTTCTGATACTTCAATTTCCTGGTTGTTTGCCACTATCTATAGTCAATAACTACTTTCCAGCTGGGATACAAGATGAAAGAGCCCTTGATATGACTGTGAGGTTTTGCAAGAAACAGTATACTATTTGCGGCAGACTTCACTTCCCATTACGTGTTGTGGTCTTTCGGCACTGATTCATCGAGAAAACGATTGTGGGTCTGGACTGATCGAAATAATCTTATTTGTTTAAATTCCAGAGTTCCCACATTCGTTCGATGTAATTCGTGGTCCGTTTTAGATTTGGAATTTGCCAGCTCAAATGTGACTACATCGTCTTGGACTGTGCTTGATACCGCTACAAGTAGTGATGACTGCCTCCTGGTATTTGATGTCGGCATTCTTTTAGCGACGGTAGCCCACCAGGTGGAGACTACATTAAATTTAAAAAGAATTTACAGTCAACTTTGTCCGCCTTGCCCAGTATAGAAAGAAATGCTAAAGCTAGGAGCCTTTGCTCCATTTTAAATTGTGCAATTAAAAATCACAGTTTACTATATCTTCAACAAAAGAAAAATTAATATCTGCCTCGTGGAATTTGAATTAGGCTAGAGATTATAGACGCTGAAAGCTGCATGAAAAAAAAAGTCCGTATCAACCAATGTCCTACTAATTGGAGAAATTCTTTGTATGCTAAAGCTACGCTTACGAGAACAGTTTCATTAGCGAAAGACGATTACGAAAAAAAAAACGTTATAGCTACCGTACCTATCTAAGAGCGGCAACAAGAGAGCTGTATTTAGGTTTCTGCGTTATCGTAAGATATTGCAGAACCCGTAAATATTTACTCATTTATTCTTTCCCCAAAGGAGTTGAAAGATATATAAGCTGAAACTGCATTAGCATTATAGAAGAGATTTACATCACAAATACAAATAAAGTTTGTGAAAACTTCATACGGAAATGATTTTGTTGAATTAAGTAGGCATGAGCTTGCGCACGTCGTTCGTCTTCTGCTAAACACAGGTCCTGGACCAGATGGTGCCACTTCAGGAATGTTAAAAATATTATTCGACATCTCTCCTGAATAACTTCTTAACGATGTTAACCACTGACTTAAAAACAGTTGGATACCTCCTGACTAGAGACTTGCAAAAATAATACCGCTTCTTAAAAACAGGGGCTAGGAATGCATATAGATAACATTAGGCCAATCACTTTAACAGCACATGTAGTCAAGTTACTATACAGAATAATTTACATTAGAATTGTGTATTTTAGAACAGACAATGCAGTACTAAGTACGTGCTCTATAGGATTTAGACCAGGTTACTCAATATGGTGGGCGCACATCAATTTAGAGGCTCGGATAAAGCTTGCTAACCACAGAAGACAATGTGCGGCCCTAGTAACCCTTGATTTAGCCAAGGCATATGATAGTGTTGAACCTGCTATTATTATCAATGCCCTAAAAGGCTTGAACTTCCCGCATTATATAACAAATTGAATGCACGAATTTTTAAAAGATAGAACAGTTCATTGCCCCAAAAAGGTGTTTATACGTCTAAGTATAGCCAAAAGAGACGTGTTTCTCAAGGCTCTGCTCTGTCGCCAGTTTTATTTAACATTGTGTTAAGTTCAATACTACTGAGTGACAAGGTACAAGTATAGGCATATGCAGATGACATTGCGTTTTTTGAATATGACTGTGTTATTCATTTACTATATTCAACTTTACGGTTTAATTTGGCAACATTGGAAACCTGGTTTCAGAAAATTCATATGAAACTGAATGTAACTAAAAAGTGCTGTAGTTAATTTTCCATTGGACGTACCAGTTAATATTCTTCTTCATTACCATCAAGAAATAACTTCGCAAGTTTACTGTATTAAATATCTGGGTGTATTGTACGATCAAAAACTGAGCTGGCGTGATCACATTGAACATATTAAAATTAAGGCTACACGCGCTGTGGCAATGATAAATACGCTTGGCCACCTCCATTCCGGTCTTCGCAGAAATACGCTGATCATTATTTACTGCATCTATGCTTGTCCGACTCTTAAATTCAGATGTGTTCTATTCTCTGGTGGACCAGCATACAAAATAAACCCCTTGATTCTCTTAGAACGAGACACTCTTTGAAATTGTTCATGTGTGCCAAAGTTCACAGCAAAAATTTTTTGTTTCAAGAAGCTCGGATACGCACTATTGCTTACACATTCCGCATTTTCACAGTTAAAACCTATTTAAAATTTTCTTAATCCACTTTAAGAAGGTGACAGTTTGTATTCTTCGCCAAGCCTGGTATCTTTTAAGTGAGCGTTAGTGCAGTGTAAATAAACCCCAAGTGCTGTTTGTTGAAACACTTCTAGATGCTTGAAATGCTAATATATTCGAGATCATACTATCTGACAACAATGCAGGCAAGTGTGAATAGAAATTCACAATATCTTCTCAACGAATGCTAAACAGTTGCCCTCTAAGTATTTGATAGGCTTATTAGAAGCGCACCTGTCTTACTTAGGTACTCATATAGTAATTGCAACGGATGCATCTATGAGTGGCAAGAAAGCAGGTGTGGGTTTTTTCTTTCTCATTATTCTGGTCCTTTTCATTACGCCTCCCAGATTATACACCCATATTTTACGCATAATTAACAGCTGGTATACTAGCTCTTCGAAAACATCCTGTGACTCATTCGACAGCTGTGACAGTGACTGACTCGTTATCCGTGTGTTCATTTTTATCATCATCGTCGGCATCAGTAGTACTAGACAGATTTAAATCAATAATCCCAGCGAAAATTTGTCTAGTGCGAATGAAATGGGTGCGAGGCCATCGTGGTATACTTATAAATGAGATGGCTGACTCACTCGCGCGAGCATCCCTTGATCTTTCGATTGCGCCAGTCATGCTTCTTATAGATTGCGTACGTAACAGCAGCGAGGTTCAGAAAACTTTCCCTTCTTGAGGACTCATCAAAGATTACAATACCGAATCTAGATTTGTCGCACCTGCACTTCGCATGGAATGATAGATGATGTCTCACGCGTAAATTGGAAATCTCCGTAACAAAATTACGATGCCATGTACCACCATTAAATTCCTATTTAAACAGGTCTGGTCTGGTGCCATCCCCTCTGTTTTGAAGCTGTAACGAACTTCAAAATATCGACCATTTTCTCCTCACATGCCACCGTTTTGAAAAGCATAGAAAAAAGTGTTTCAAAATTTTATTAAAAAACTAGGAATTCCGCTTGCTACTCCTAATATTTTGTCCTTTGGGGCTGCTTCATTAGGACTCAGCAATATGAACGTCAGGGGGGCCTCTGCCGATTTCTATGTGACACAAGATTACCTTTCTGAGTCATTGATCAGATGTCAATTTTTACTAACGTATTACATTTATTGTTCCATTATTACACTTCAACGACTAAAACTCCAAAAGAATTTTATATAATGATTATACCTCAGTTATTAAAAATCCTATTATTTCTTTTCTTTCACTTTTTTACATTGTGCCAAAACATTCTCGTCAAATCCAACCAAAGTAATCATATTTCCCTAACTTGAATAATACTAAGGTATTGACGTACATTAACCAACGGCTCTTTTGCCAACCCCCCTTAGTGGGTAAGAGCCACAAGAAAGGATCAAACAAGCAAGCAAGCAAACCACCATCGAAGGCATGGACACAACTTACGCAGCTTGGCCACCGTTGTTGAAGTCGCAGCGACATGCAGATTCAGTGTGTACATCGGCAAGAGTGAACCCTGAGTCTACGACTGACAAGTTGCCGGAAGAAGACAAGTCAATCGTCATAGTGCTTCGATCACTGTTAGGCACACTTGGAATGTTCGTGAGCAGGCTGAAATAGCTATACGCTGAGTCCATACAACAGGTATACTGTGTGTTCCATGCCTAGTGCTTGCAAGCCTGCTGTAGGCACCATGACTGGATGATGTACAGTGGAACATCCCTTGCCTGAAATTCTGTGCCCACTACTATATACTGCAACAGCGCAGTTAAAGCTCCCGCGTGACTTTTCATATGTTCTCTTGTTTCTATTTTGAATTTTTCATGCCTTAATTCTCTTCCTCCGTGTAGGATAGCAAACCAGGCATGCGTATGGTGAACCTTGCTTGCTTGCTTGCTTTCTTGACCCTTTACTAGTGACTCGTAGCCGCTACGAAGGATTAACCATATATAAACCAGTGGTTCAAATAAGAAAAAAATTCAGATTCAAATCAAGGTTGTAGTCCTCTTTTCTTAAGCACATGGGATTTGTTCATTGCGGTGTGCCACTACACCTTAGAGTGCTTTTGTTCCGTAAAAACCTCGTGCACTTTGGTCTCGCGGTGTCACTCTACTTGCGTTTATTTCACACCTGTTTGGTAAAACATGCACGTCTTGTCTAATTGACAGCCTTACAACATAGTCGAGAGTAGTTTTGAGGTTACTGGTCATTCAAAATGAGTAATTGTTTTCTTCTATGGCTTTCTTGTGAATAATAAAGGCATATCAATATGCGGCCGTGTGAGCTCAGTGAATTCTCAGCTGGGGCTACATGCCACGTTTTTACTTAGTAGGCAGAAGTCAGTGACTTAGCTAGGGGTGGCACACCGGGCCCCCACCCCCGCTCCTCTGAAATCACGAAGGTACCCCTCCACCTTCCCCTCCCCCCCCCAAATATTTCTGCCTACTCTCTTGACTAGAAAGAAGTCCTACAAAGGCGAGCTTCACAGGCCTAGTTCGGTTATGACTACTTTTGTGACATTACAAATAAAGATGATTTTACTATGCCAGTAACTTTAGATAACCTTAAAAACATTCCGAACAATTTCTTTGTGATTTTCAACTTGCTTTCCTCATTTCTGTGATAGTCTTTTCGTTTTTTACTCGTCTTTTGGACACTTCTACTTAATTTTTGCGATAGAGCCACGTGAGAATTCCAAGTTCACTGTGTGCCCTAGACAAAATGACTGGCATGCGCTACATGTGTAACTATTGTCTGTACTCGAATATCATTAACATTAGACAAAACAATTATGACAACTTCACGATTGGGGTGCCACGCCCAAAGGAAGAGCGCTGCTGGGAGGTCGGTCTTCTTTGTTTTTCTTTCTTTTAATTGCGTGAGTTTCTTTCAATCTCTTCATCTACATTTCTTTAATTCCTCTCTATCATTTAACAATCAAGTGTTTTATGCCAGCGTCAACCAAAGCTTCGCTTTCGTTGTTCAGCCTCAGATGTGACATAGCAGATGGCAAAAAAAAAAACTAGAAAACAAAGTGTCGCCCCTGCGGGAGTTCAGCCTATACGACCTCTTGCTCCGCAGCGTGCGAACCGACGAGACCAAAGAGCCTACGTTCTTAACGGTACCAACGACGAGCTATTTGCATACACCCGTTACCGTTGGCGGTACTCGGAGCTCGCTGGGTTCAGCGTGTTGCCATCACTAGCGAAATGGTGGAAAGGGTGAATTTTAAAGGTTGTCGCCCCACGATTAGCAGTGCACGCATGCTTATCTCGTGGCAGTTTTTACGTCTTGTGAAAACACAAGACATGCAAACGGGGTTGGCAAGGACGGGATCCAGTGTTTTTTTTTTTGCCACTGACGCTGATGAGTCACTCCCAGTAAAGATTCTCCCATGTGTTCTAGGTAGATGGTGATGTTTATTCAAGTGGCAGATTGGTCACTGCTTTGTGAAGGCTTGTGCTTATTATGAGTACCTTCACTGCAGTTCGAGCAACGAAAGCCTGCACGGGACGACCATGCATTTAAAGAAGTTGAGTAAACCGGATTTAGTTCTCTTGTGCGAGGAGCTGGGGATTGAGGTGGTCATGATACATAGGAAGGCACATAGATACAGGCGAATGAAGGGGTCGTGACACCCAATTTGAAACCATAATCTGTGTTGTGTGGGTTGATTGTTGTACATTCACAGTCAAGCTGGCGAAATTTGAGCGATGTTGGTCGAGCCTTTGCCCTGCAGCGGTGGTATAGTGACTAAGGTACTCGGCTACTGACCCGCCGGTCGCGGTATCGAGTCCCACCTGCGGTGGCTGCATTTAAGATGGAGGCAAAAATGCTGTAGGCCCGTGTGCTCAGATTTGGGTGCACGTGAAAGAACCCCAGGTAGTCGAAATTTCAATAGCCCTCCACTACGGCGTCTCTCACAATCTTATGGTGGTTTTGGGACGTGAAACCCCACAAATCAATCAATCAATCAATCAATCATTGAATCAATCATTCAATCAATCAATCAATCAATCAAGCCGTTAATTTATAAACAAATATTTTTATAAACGAGCGAGCGGCTTGGGAGTCGGGCACCACTGGCTCGCTCGCTAGCCAAGACGTCACGAACCGATTGCTGGGCGAGCTTCTGCATGGTCTGCATTACGGAGGACGATCGTGTTTCGTGGTCAGCGCTTGCGCTTTCGTGGTCAGTGCTTGCGATCCAACTTTTCTGTGTTCTCCAACTTGCCACTGGAACTAAATGATTCCAGGGGTCGAAACAATGCCACTGCGTCTCCCACGTAGCATTGGTATATGCAGCAACTAATTTCGGAAACGAAAAAGTGTCCTGAGATCGTGCAATGCGTATGCCATTTGCCACTACGGATAAATATTTATTGAAAATCCTCGCTGACAGTGCCATGGTTGAGCGTCACGCTTGCTACTTTTTTACCAGAGCTGAAGGAAATCGACAGAATTCAAGCAAAGATTCGGCCAAATGTATATTGTGAGTAACCATAACACCGCACTGACATGCCGTTCGCCTCGGCTTATATTTTCATATGCCACACGCAACCCCTGACGGAAAAACAACAGTCCCACCGCGCGGCGATGCTACGACCACTTATTTAATATGTTCAGCACCGAAAGTCCTGCATGCACGTACGATAGCCAGTAAAAATATGCACGCTTTGCCAATTCTACGGTGCTAAGTAACACTTGCTCGCGAATGCAGCGTCGACAAACCCCCGTATCCCAAGCTCACTTTTCAACCTGAAACGCTTCAAATGAAGCTACTTATCAATGCGAAAAGCCGTCTGCAACGTCTGCCACAATGGCGAGATCCTTGGCACCTTGGTTCACCGTATTCGACGCTTTCTTAGTCGCTTGAGCTGGTGGCATGCAGTCGAAGTCAAAGTGCGGAACGAACACGACGTCATCGCCGCATATGGGGATAGTACCGGTAACACACCGCAACACTTGCAAACCACTGACAAGTGCGGACCACGCCGCAAGCAAGACTCTCAACACTGACCGCGTGTGGAAGGTGCTTCTTGGTAGCAGACGACGACACTGCTCATTCAGCTTCTGACGTCACGCACGCCATGATAGTATGGTGGTCGCTGGTGGTGGGCGGAGTTTGCAGCCGATGACGTCTACGGCTTATTTGGGAGTAAAATAATTTTTCACCGTCAAGTTTTCACACGTGTACAAGCATATTTGACTCTCTGCCTTCGTTTTTTGCCGAAAACGGTGAATTGTTGAGTCATCATATTATGACCCCTTTAAATATTCTGGCGCGGATGAGGAAGAACTTCCCGAGGGCTTTGAGACAATTTAAGAACGAGAGCGACAAGCATTGAAAAAAAAAACTCCAGGTGGAAGGACGACGAGGAAGGGGTGCGACTAGCATTTGAAAGAGAGATCACCAGCCGTGAGGAAGAAGCGGCAGCTCAAGAAAGGCAACTTGAACGATTACGGCTTCAGCTTCGGATCATAGAGGTGAAACGTGCCAGTGATCAAGGCGCAGAACTAGTTTGGAAAAGCGATAGACCAGGCGGCAGAAACACCGAGTGCGCGGATGAGCTAGCTGGTGAGTACAGTATTCATCGTCAATCGAAGGTAGCCCCGCCGCGGTGGTCTAGTGGCTAAGGTACTCGGCTGCTGACCCGCAGGGCGCGGGTTCGAATCGCGGCTGCGGCGGCTGCATTTCCGATGGAGGCGGAAATGTTGTAGGCCCGTGTGCTCAGATTTGGGTGCACGTTAAAGAACCCCAGGTGGTCTAAATTTCCGGAGCCCTCCACTACGGCGTCTCTCATGATCATATAGTGGTTTTGGGACGTTAAACCCCACATATCAATCAATCAATCAATCGAAGGTAACAGATGCCACAAGCATCACCAAAAAAAAACTAGAGTAAAAAGTGCCGCCACCAATGGAGTTGAGCCTATGTCCTCTTGCTCCGACCTCTGACCACTTGTTACCAGGATGACTCGGTCGTAAAAAAAAAAGATTTTCTCGGCTTAGGGCAGATGCGATTTCTGAGTAGAAAAAGAGTGTAGAGGCACTCGTCAAACCAGAAAGTATTCAGCCGTAGGCGCTGTCATTCTCAAATAGTATTGTGTAAGTGGGATGGCGGAAATGGAATGGTCACTTGTATGAATTGCATTGAAGAACCTAGGCGAAGTGATAAATCAGATAATAACATTGCAAGTACATGACTCCTAAAGTGACGAGGAGGCCTATTCATTTATCGGGGTGTATTGGGTAACAGTGGGCACTTCCTCGAAGATACCGGGTGTGTAAGGCATATTTCTACAAGAAAGTGTTCGTGTGCAGGAGGGGTTGGTCGGCCACACCCGGCTTCGTGCGTAAGAAGATTTATACCGTGCTTGAAACATCTTCTTAGCTGCACAGTGCACGAAAATTCCGGAAGCATCTGTGTTTTCATGTGGAATTTGAGACACGCGTCTTGAAGAACGCGCTTCGAAGTTTCATTCTGTAAACGGTCTGTTGAACACGTGAAAAGGCCCCCCCCCCCCCTTGGTTTGGGACGCTATCACTTAAGCGTCAATTTATTTGACTGGTCACTACTCTAGTGCAGATTTCAGAGTGGCAGTAAACGATGAAAAGGGCGTAGCCTCAACGTATACCTGGTGAATTTCGCGAAAGCTGTTGGCTCACAGCAATGCTATTAAGTTTGAGAGTGCTCCTTTCCTCCAGGCAGAAGCGAAAATCCACTATATTTACTGAAGCACGATGAAATAGCCATAGCAGACTGCGGGCTTTCTTCAGCGCTGTGTGCCGTTTTTGACTTGTGCACGACCAGGCATTGATGACCGGGCATCTGCACTTTTGGACGCCGTCTACAGAGACCAAGCGCGTGTTGGTTTGCTGTGTATTGTGGCGATGTCACAGTGAGTCTAAGAGGTGATGCGCGTGTGTGTGTTGCGAGAATCAGTGTGAAGCCTGCAGAGACGCACAGCGGCCTCTCCAGGAAGCAGCACCACTATAGCTCTTACGTGACCTCTTTGAGTGGCAGACCGGCTGTTATTACCGGCAATGCAAGGGCAGAGCCTGCAAGGAACGTTCATCGGTGTACTTTCCAAATGCGGTCCGCGTCTTGCAGGAACGCAAGAGGCGCCCGTGCGCACTGCAAAGAACGCGCATCGGCGTAGGTGTGACAAGCAAACGCGTCGGACAGAAATGCCGGAAGAGAAGTGTATGCACAGACCGGGGGCATAAAGGGCGCGTGGCGTGTGCGTTGGGACAGCGACTCCTCTATTTTATCAATGCCAGCCAGGTGCACCTGATCCATCTGTTCACCTCCCTCTCCGCTAACCTTTTCCTGCTCTCACCCATCGCCTAGCTTTCGTGAGTGCTTTGCGGTTATAGAGAAGAAAGCCCATCATGTAGTGCTTCATGACGGAAATCAAATGAAGTAATTTTTGTTCAATGGCGTACAGATCTGTTGGGTGATGTCTTGCATTCCTCGTGGGTAGGGAGCCTACATGACTACCTGTTTTAGGGTTGTGCCAGCCTTCAACCCACTACATGCCGCCAATGATCCTCCACTCGTCAAAACAGAATGTTGCTGGACGATAATGCCGCGCCTAGCGCCACATTGTGGCCCGCACTGCGTGTACGCCTAGATCCATTTCATTGTCGAGAATACGGCCTGGCGTTGGTGTGAACACGAAGCAGCAGATGCATCAGGCGTGAAATGTGTCCGTAAGTTGCATTCAGCGTCGGTGCTAACATGAAACAGTAGATGCGTCAAGCGTCAAATGTGACCGTCGGTGTTGTCAAGCGTCGGCGTCAACAAGGAGCTTTTTACACATCGAAGTCCCAGGTAGCACGAAAATCACACCATATCTACGAGGTGAATAACGATGATTGGGGCGAAACAGATGAACGAATGGACGCACGAACGGACGGTTACGTTTCGAGCTTGATGCATCTAACGCGTTACGCCGGCGCTGGACGAAGCCAGAGAAGGTTACGTTTCGAGCTTGAAGCATTTAACGTGTTGACTTCGACGCTGGACACCACCGACGATTATATTTCGCACTTGATGCACCTAAGTGTTCGTGGTGACGCCGATGCCGGACTACGCCACCGCCGGTCAGCTTCACGCTTGTTACAAGTAACGTGTTGTCGGCGACGCTTGACACAACCGACGGTTACTTTTCGAGCTTGATGAATGTATCGAGTTGATGCCGACGCTGGACGATGCCACCGACGGTTACACTTCGCGGTTGATGCATCTAATACTTCATGTTGACGCCGACGCTGGACGCCACCAACATTTCACGCCTGATGTATCGAAGGCTTTTGCCGGAAGGTTTTAACCTGAAAAAGGGCCTTTGAAAATACACCGCAAGCAATTAATAATCTTGCAGATTACAAGTGGCTGGGGTATATCCACCCTAAATAAAGTGGTCATGTAGGCTCCCTACTTGTGGCCCTAATGTTGGCTGTCACGCTGGCTCAGTAAAAGATATGGTGTTTGGAGATAGCTCGTCGCCGTCCGTGGCGCTATGCGGGCAACAAATGGGAAAGTGTCACTGCATCGCAACTGCATGCGCCGACTTTGAGAGCACTGTGATGCAGCGGTGGCATTGTTTCAAGCTACTAAGGAGCCTGACGGAACGAATCTGACAGGCGTATGATATTCGAGTGGAAACACGTCTTTCGTATCTCCGGGGAAAAGCGCTCAGAAGCACATGCGGCACGAGAAGAGTGACCCCTCATATAGCACCGCATCATGACCACTCCCTGAATTAGGACGGCCCGACGGATCCCATTGAGAAGCGAGCGTTTGCACTGGCATTGAAAGAAATAAAGGGGGCGTTGGTTGGCAGCGCTCTTTCTGACCTTTACTCGTCTCTCATGTAAAGGCGCGTCTGTACGCCTAGTTCGCTAGCTAATATAAATATGCAAATAAAACGTGTGTTCGTCTTGTAAGTAAAAAGCCTCACAAGAATTTCCCCTTCGCGGGAACCTGGGTGACAGCCTGTACCTTCTTCTCAACCTCTTCAACGCAGGCAGGGCAAGGTTGCGTCTTAGTTACAGAGCATGAAGGTCCCATCGCTCGCTGCGTGCACCATGTTTGTGAAAGGAGCGCGCTGCTCACTTACAAAGAAGCGAAATTTGTGACAGTTGCTAGTTCTCGTTCCTCCTGTCTATACTTGCGCATTCATTTCGTGCATCCTTTTTGCGCTTTAACAGGGCACTTCAAGTGCCGAGCTGCGATAGTTGTTCTTCCGCGCTAGTCCTGTGTTATTTTTATTACAGCTAAAGCTGTAATAACATCAAAACTCGGGTCACGCGAGGCGCCGTAGTTGTCCGCCGCCGCTGCTGCCGGTGTCCGTAACCACTATCGCAGAAATAAGAAAAAAACCTGGTACAAAGGACACAGTGGGGCTTTAACCCGGGTCCGTTGCGTGCCACAGAGCCGCTCCGGTGCTTGCTACTTGTTCGCAAACTTGCCTTAGGCAGGCATAATCTCGGGAAAGAAATGACATTAATGTGAGTAATAAAGAATTTTATACAGCAAAAAAAAAAACAACCAGTCGTCATGCAATGCGAATTGCGTAACGAGTGGGTCGCCCAATGATCCAACCCACTACAAAAGCTTGTTATTGATCACCTAGCTGTGGCGCATACTCCCTTCAGGCATGATTCTTCATGGTCGTCAGCCACTGCATGAACGATTGGCACAAAATTACTTGCAAGTGTTTAGCGGATAGCACGGTTCTAAGAAGAATGACGAGGGATAGCTTTGCGAATGCCAGCCTACTAACCAAAAATTAATATTATTGATGTCGTAGTGGGTAACTAGGAAGTGTGCTTGAAGCAGTTACCCAATGAGTGTTTTGAAAAGGCTCTGAAAGGCAGCTCTTATATCTATCGCTGTGACTGTGCGGTGCCTTCCGCACAGGCCTGGCGTTTTTAGGGGGCGAAGCTCCTTAATGTATGTATGTATGTATGTATGTATGTATGTATGTATGTATGTATGTATGTATGTATGTATGTATGTATGTATGTATGTATGTATGTATGTATGTATGTATGTATGCATGTATGTATGTATGTATGTATGTAGCCACCGGTGGCACATCCTGCGTGCCACAGGGGTTTGCAAAACGGGAGAGGGAGGTACTTGGAGTGTTCACTAGATGTACGCACGGAGGGACGCATGGAAGGACGGACAGACAGACTAGCAGACGGACGGACGCACGGAAAGACGGACGGACGCATAAACTTACGCACGGATGGTCGCGCGGACAGACGGAAGCAAGAACGAACGGACGCACGAAAGCATGGACGGGCTGACGGACGCTTCGCCCCACTCATCATCATTCACTCCTTTGATATGCTGTGATTTTTTTTTTTGCTTGTCGAGTGCACTGCGAGCTGCTTGCCGTTCTTCGAGTGACATTGCCATTCGTTGCTATAACATTCATTACTTTGTCATGGTTTCGAAATAGTGCACAATAAATAAACGCTCAGCTATCTTGAGGAAAACACGCTTCACTGTCGCGCTACATCGATTCGTATGACAGAGGAATTAGCCTTGTTTTTTTGTCTTTATAGCCGTTCATAAGGTGGTTTTGGGACGCAAAACCCCATATGTCATTTTGTCTTTATGGCGTTTATTTTAGTTTTTATTATTTTTTCTATCACTATCATTTTGTTTTTCTTACTCTTTTTTCAAGAATTAGATATTGCAGGGCCATTCGCACCTGCTCTACTTGGTAATGTGACATCCTAATTCCTTTGGCGCATGACCACTTTGAGTTTTCTGCTCACTCAGCACGAAATGCTGGGAGCTACGACAGCTTCACCATTAGAAATAGTGTAATATCTTTCTTATTATATTTCCCAAGAATATTGCTTAGTGAGATAGTTAATTGCATCCTAAAAAGTTGCATCACATACAAACGTGAACGAAGTACGAAGTAAACACAGCACTGATTGTTGTATACCCATTATTATTATTATTATTATTATTATTATTATTATCATTAATTTTATCGATTCTTACTTTTTTATCACATATCATACTATAGGTCTTTTCGCTAGCCCAAATCCTGCAGTGGGTACTGCTCATTTCATATAGAAGCAACGACCAAGCAACGCTTGCAAACACCGGCTTGCCGGCTGCTTGCCGCTGTCGACGAAGAGGAAGACGAGGCAGGCAACAGCAGCCATGCCCGACAAGGAGGCCTCGTCCGTCAAGGGTGGATACGGGCTCGACGAAGATCCCTTCCTCAAGAGCACCTGTGTTTTACTCCATCAGCTCGTGCATGATCTTGATCATGGTGTTCTTCGTTGCGCTTCCCGGTGCACTGATGCCTTACCTGACTCGGGTTCGGTTCATCAAAGAAGTGCCCAAAAGGAAGACATCCAGCTGGATAGCAGAGGCTCCGAACCCCTCCTGATCTGCCAGTTGGACCCGCACAGCTTTTCGAGGCCTCCACCGTGGACGTACGCCCAGAGGTACATTCCTATTCACCTGTGCTCGCACATTGTGCTACCGCTTGTAGGTCTACCAGATTTCTTCAGCGACATGCAGAACTTCGACAGCCTGAGCTTGGCCAACCCTCCATTTCACCTTGCCGATCTGACACCCCTCGTCAAGTCTAAGCCACACCTCAGGCTTCTGGCGGGGTTGGGGAGTTTTCAAGATGCCAGTGGGCTTCTGCATCGACTTGCCTTGAGCACAGAGAGAAGCATGGCGTTTTCACGAAACTTACTTCGTTGGACTCTCGTGAATCATCTTGACGGCCTCATGGTGACCGGTCTTTTTCCAGTATCAGACGGCCGCCTACGCAATGGCGCCGTGCGCTTGCTGAAGAAACTGGCCACTCTCTTCCGCCACAGAGAGTTCGTGCTCGTGTTGCCACCCGAGTCGTCTATATTAAGCCGACCTGGAGCGGGCAAAAGGCTTGCGCAGCTGGTTGGCAAGGTCGTGCTGCCACCGCAATGGCTCGGGAAGAGCGTTGCATTGGAGAAAATTCTCTCCAGTGGTTTCCCTCCTTCTCAGCTTGTTGGGGCGATCCGCTTTGAAGGTATCCCATACACGCTAAACCACAGAGAGAGTTACACTGGTACAGTGCCAGGCAACGAGCCCACGTTCGCGTACCACGAATTGTGCGCCAAGCGAGGATGGAAGCGTCACAGGGATGGAGAGATCACTCTCTTGCACCATGGTCGCTCGTGGTTCATATACGAAGACGAGCACTCATTGGCAGCGCAAACAGCAAAATTCATGGAGAAAGGACTTGCGGGCGTCCTTGTGTGGGACGTCAGTGCCGACGACTTCCTAGGATTCTGCGGCCGCAAGGACGTCCTTTTGGAAAGTGTCCACAATGCTTCTTTAACGATGAGTGCATCATTATGGAACTTGACGTCTGAAGCACTGAATAATGACCCCATGAATGCTTCTTCAGTTGCTGAATTAAACATGTCTTTTATGACATTGATTGACGTCGTGTATGAATGTGATGCACTGACATCCACTCTATGGTGGCTTATAGATAACACAAAGCGCTTAAATTCTAGCGTTTTATCATACTATGCACGTTCTGTAGTGTAAAATCTTCAACAAGAGACACCAGCGCGGCATCATGGAGGTGACAGGATAACTTAGGTATCTGAACATTTCGAGCTTAATGGGGCTTCGTTCGGAGTTTCGTTTAGCCTATTGAGCCCCTTGGGACGTGCTCCAGAGCACAATAAATATTCTGTAACCTTCTAGAGACAAGTTACTAGCACTTCATGTCAGCTCATAGTTCCAATTAGGGTTGTTTTTGCGGCTTTCGTACGTACCGAGCCTAGGGGGCCATTTACACTTCGGTTTCCACGGCGTTATAGCTGAGCTGCATTGTACATCACGAATGGTTAAAGGTGCTAGAGAAAATACACTGATGAATCAACTCGCAAAACGGTGAGCAATTACAAAAAAAAACCGAGGAGCTCTAACAGAAAGCCAGTACAAGCCGCAGTCCCGAGGACCAGCTACATTGTTTTAGGAGTCAAGAGTGAAGCTGTCAGCCCGAGTTTATGGCTACCTGGCATCATGTGACCACCCGGTAACTGGTGTGAGTAGTCTGGCCCTAATACCGAAGCCAAATTCTCACCCTTTTTCTATCGCTACACACGCAACTCTGCACTAACAAGTAAGGTACCTAAAAAGAAAGTCGCACTTTCTTGAGGCAAAGTTAAGTAGAGCACGGGAGCAACAGTCGCAGGAATGATGGCATCTTAAAGAAAAAAGGCCTTCAGACAGTTCCTGCCATTATCATCTCACGCAGCTCACTCACACGTGTTGTGGCGCTTAATTGACCTTGGACCCGGGTGGCCTAAGTAGCTAAATGTATAATTGTGGAACTCAAATCGTTGCTAATTATTGAATCAATAAACCTTGTAGAAGACCTCACCACCCAAAATATTAAGCAGCTTGATGTCTTGGGCCTTGAAAGCCTTGCGTCACTGGTTGTCAGTGCGCGCTTCATGAGCGACCATACAAGAAAATGCGGACTACTGTAGAAGCCTGAACAATGTCGAATGTCAAATGCACCTGTAAGGTGGGTGAGGATTGTGTGGAGATTTTAGACACAACTGTTGAGGTTTTTTGATGCTCCAATTCATGCTCAGATATCAACGTAGCGCACGGTGTAGCTAATTTGAATTTTAAAAAAAGAAACAGCACGTTCGATTTTGTTCACGTGACAGAAAAAAAAAGAATTTATTCGGAAAGCTCAATAGTTAAAATGATCACAGAAAAACTGCACTACACTTTCTTGGCCAATCCCCCCTGAGTGGGTATGAGCCATCACCCCAGGGAAACAAAACAACAAGATCAAAAGCCTGGTTTGCACACTTCTCCGTTAGGGTCGGGCTAAAAGCACAGTCAATGCTGTTCGCGTCGACGAACGCCCAAGCACAGGCGAGAAAAAACCTGTTTCCGCAAAGCTCTCGCTATAAAAAAGAAGTTGAAGTGTAGACAGAAGCCAGTAAAGTGTTCTGAATACGTTCCAATGCTGACCTGCCTTTAATCACCTTAGACTGAGTTCCAACCAGCAGTGACATATTATGAACTTACTTTCGACAACTGCTTTGCACGCCGTTGTCCTCAACAGCGGAGAAGGAACGTTGCTTCTCGAGTTTATATGCGCAATAGCACACATAAGTACGCCCCACGCCGTGGTGGTCTGGTGGTTATGGCCCTTGACTTCTGGCGTGAAGGTGATGGGATTGACTCCGGTGGCCATGCAAGGGTTATTCTGAATGTTACAAAACGGTCATGTTGTCAATATTTTCGAAGTCCTCCACTTGGGCGTTCCTCCTATTATTATCGTGGTTTTGAGACGTAGAACAACTGACTAATGTAAAGACGTATCGAACGGCAAACCTGTACGAAACAAAACTAATGTGTTACGTTAAATAATAGTGATACTCTAACTACTGATGGCATATATCTCTTTCCCAATCTCCATTTCTTATAGAGTCCTAGCAACTCTTTCTGCAGCTCTTTAAAAGTATATGCAAAGAATAAGATTTTAATAGTCGGTGGTAAAGACCTTTCCTTAGTGGTTACTGGTACAACCAATAAAGCAGTTGTTTTGTTGGTTGTAGACTGGGGTCTTTATTCACTTGTATTAGATTTTGAACGTCTTGTGAATCTCACCTAAAGCATTTTCACGCAGCCTCTGTGCACGTGAGATTGCGATTCTCATAAGAAGTAATCTCCCCAATTTTCTTTTTTTTCGCCGCATAAAAGTCTAATTATGACCCCAACTATTTTGCTTCCTGTTTCGACAGGTACAACATTCCTACTATAATGATCGGTACAAGTTCAGCATTAATTAGTGCTCAATATCACCATGAAATAGCACTGGAAAGATACTTTTGAAAGCAGTTTATGTCAATATTCAGACCAATAGAGGCGAAAAAAAGGCGATTCAAATTGATTATTAACCCTGACATTATAAAGGTTTAATAACCTGCTTGCGAAAATAAAGTTGCTTTATGAGAACATAAGGAATTAACATCCCGAAACCTCCATATGAATACGAGAGACACTGCAGTGGAGAGCTCCGGAAATTTGAACCACACGCAGTTCTTTCAGGTGCACCGAAATGTGCGCACACGGGTTTACAGCATTTTCGCCTCCATCGAAAATGCAGCCACCACAACCAGTACCTTGACCACCACTGCGGGCTCCTTATGAGATGACTATAAAACACTAGTGCAATACGAAATACCACTGTGCCACGAAAATACAAATGAACAATTTACTGGTAAAGACCAAGGAATCATAGCATGAAAATCAATTTTGCAGAGCTAACAACAATCTTATGAAACAGCAGCAACATTTTTAATAACATTTGAAATGACTCAAGCGTAAAGCATGGTTAATAAAATAAACTGCAAATATGAAGACACACTAACTGAGTACAGACAACGCGTTAAGTCAATGACGCTTACAGTGATTATATTTATGGCGCTTACAGTAATAGCACACTAGCCTCTTCATTTCCTCTTAACATTACTTCTTTTGCCTGAATCAGCCAGTTAAGTTTGTTCCATTATATGAAACATAAAAAACGCTCGTCTAAATCTCGGTATACTATCTGCATATTACTTGAAAGATATCGCTTTGCATAGTGAGGAGCCACTTTGCGACGTAATTAATCCTTAAGGACGGTGCTTTTCAGGACTCGTTGAAAAAGGCGGAATCGATTCCTATGTGTTGAAAAAGAATACATCTCAGGTGCGTAATTATCACCTTATCTCTGCTTGATTTTTTAAAGAGAAATTACTGTGAAATTTGTTTTTACAGCCTATTTATGCTACTTCATAAAACACAAATTATTGGATTTGCGCTAGTTGGGCTTTCGTTCTAGTAGCTAAACTACATAATCTCTTATAACACTAACTATATACGGACACTAATTGATTTCCAATTGAAATTAATTGTTTCACCATAAGATGTTGGAAATCATACCATTTTAAGTACCAAATTTGAATCATTAAGCATAGCTAATTCTGCTTCAACTTCTGTAAAAAAATCTGTAGCGATTGGCATAGTCCTAAATGCTGCGTTAAATGCCACTCCACTAGTAAATCTTTGAAAGTGCGTAGCACGGGCACCAGCATATCGTGTTCATATAGTTCCCAGTGCTTCATTTACAGAACCGTTTATAACGTCAAACTTAGGTAAGCATGTAGGGTTTCCTCAGCACGAGTTCAATGTTGTTCGGGAGATTCCCGAACGGGGTGTGGGAGATGTGCGCTACTTTTCCAGCATGCAATCCACTCACCCATCCGTCCACCCACCCCACCCGTCCGTCCGTCCGTCCGTCCGTCCATCCATCCATCATCCATCCATCCATCCCATCCATCCATCCATCCATCCATCCATCCATCATCCATCATCCACCCACCCCCCACCCACCCACCCACCTACCCATCCATCCATCCATCCATCCATCCATCCATCCATCCATCCATCCATCCATCCATCCATCCATCCATCCATCCATCCATCCTCCATCCATCCATCCCTCCACCCATCCACCCACCATCACCACCCATCCACCACCATCGATCACCATCATCCATCCATCCATCCATCATCCATCCATCCATCCATCCATCCATCCATCCATCATCCATCCATCTATCCATCCATCCATCCATCCATCCATCCATCCATCCACCCACACCCATCCACCCACCATCCATCCATCCATATGCGTCTGCCAGAGGTGACTTACAGTTTATATCTACCCAGACACTGCGAGAACAGACGTGGGTAATTTTAACGCGTGAGTGCTAAAAAAAGCTGACATGGCAAGCGTTCACCCGACGAATGCAAAGAATAAATGTCAGGGTGCCTGCAGGGACCACACCCTAAAATTGTGCGTCGCAATCAAGCATTCTACCACATAGCCGCGCCAGGTCTTGGAACTATTTTTCAAATATACCCTAATGTTCGGGACATGTCTAAGGTGGTTGCAGTGCTGCCTATACAATTTTATAAACATTGAATATGTACTCCTACATTACAGGTGCGACATCAAGTTAATTTCAATTGTAGTTAAGCGCCATTCCGCTGAAGTTGATTTATAAGCAGCGTCCACTGCTAGCATTCAGGCGAGAACAATGCTCTTCATATCAGCTCACCACTTTTTGTCTTGGTAATATCCATGTTGCTGTAGGCATCGTCTTTGCAACTGTGAACAACTAGTTATTGCATACTAGTTAGAAATGTATGCGGCTGTTTAACATGTGTCTGTGCGTGTATTTGCATATATATTTAGCCACACTTCATAATGTTTTGCACAATAAAAATATTATAGCACAGACAGCTTACATTCCTATGCTTCACATAATATCAATTCACATGGTACGTGTGATCAGCCGAATTTTTTCTCCCACATCACTTATTGAAAATTCATGCTCGCATGATATATATGTTGTTTGTCATATGCATCTCTTCGTTGATTGCCACTAACAATTGTAATGAAATTTGTGAACCAGTGTATTGTATTACTTCTACTGTTTTTTTAAGTTTTGGCTGCTTTAATTCTTGTCCTGCACATGTTATTTTTTATGTTTAACAGAGAGTACCATTTACGTTCATTGACTAAGGAACCCTCGTCTGCACAATTCTATTTACGCAACCATTGCTTTTGGGTGATCAATAAATGGAAACTTAATCAAAACGACAATCAGCTGGACGCCCATGCTGTCAAGAGACATTCATATAATGAATTATTAATATAGTTCGGCGTATTGCGCGCGAAAAGCACGACATAATAATGAGACACGTCGCAGTCGCGGGCGCCGAGATTTCTGACCGTTATCTCGTACTGGCACTGCAGAGTACACGTACACTTACGGCTGTATCATTTCGTTTCTATTAAAATGCGGCGTCCGAGGTTGAACTAGACCTTCAGTTCATCAGCAGAGCACCCACACCACTGCTATAAATAGTATGTGGGTGATTTCATATCAAGTGTACCCGGTGAATTTTTCACCATCGCCGATGATGCTGAAAAAAATGTGCAGATATATATATGTGAATGTGAAAATAAGTTATTGAGGCGTTACAACTCGCAAAAAAAAGTTCGGTGTTGCCAAGAGGGTGCTTCAAACTGTGGGCACTCAAAGAAACTTTGCCACGCTAGAAAGTTATGTAATATTATTGGTTTGAGTAATTATTCGAACAAAATTTTCAATAATTTCAAGGTGCTACTTTTCAAGGACTATGATAATCATTCATTTATTATTTTTGAGCCACGCCCTCTAACACCAACCGTGGGCCGTCCAGCGGGTCGAGGCTGTCGCCAGAACTCAAGGGCTCGTGGCCGACACCTAGGCAGGGATATCTGACCAGATCCTTGAATAACTCATCGGACGTAACACACCTCTTTTGCTCATTCATCAACGAGGGTCTCGTACTGGCAGACTTGGTGACATTAGGTTGTATACGATGGACTATTGGTCAGCTGTCCACTCGTAATGAGTTCACGTGCTACGTGACGCCACACAGGCTTATAAAATGGTGTTCCACACTCGCCGTTTGGCTACAGATGGCTTTGACTGACATTCCCACGTTTAGATTCACAAATAAACACAAAAAAGTGGGTTCGGGGAAAGGCCGCTCTGATAGCTCAGTGGTTAGAGCATTGAACGCGTTATTCGAAGGTCGTTGGTTCGATTCTTGCTCACGGCTGGTTATTTTTTCACACACTTTTCTTTCTTCTTCTTTACATTAAATTTGTTCTAATAGCTTTAATTACTTCCCCTATACATTCCTTGGCATTATTGTCTCTTAGATCTCAGTATTATGTCTCAAAACACGGAAGAACGAGCCCTTAGGTATACACCTCTTTCTCTTATATATATAGCCCACACGTGCACAGGGGGTTTTCTTCAAATGTGCTTGACCTAATTTTTATTAGTGACTACTTTCCCCGCAGATAAGGCCACCATTGAACTAATAGACGGCATATCCGATCACAAGATAGTATCATGCTCGATTCCCTTACATGAGCGTATCACGCATTTCAACTCAACTGTGTCTTATCTCGACTTCAGCAATGCTGATCACACTAGTATACTGGACCATTTACCACACAAACCTAGTTTATTCGAGCAGCTCGCCAGTCATCCGGATATTGATATGGAAACCTTGTGGCAGAAATTTAAAGAAATTCTACCTTACTGCATATCCGTACCAACTAAAACAAAAAGTGAAAGACAGTTCAGTCCATGGATAAATAGAGACATTATTCTTGCAAAACGTAAAGCGCCTGAGAAAGCCTTCAAAACAAACATTGAATGTCGTAATTATTAAGAACCTTACGGAAGGCATTATTTCCATGAAGTCTCAAGTTAAAGCAGCCCAAAACTATTAGTTTTCTTGCACTTTACCCAACTTTATAAATTACGCACCTCAAAAGTTTTTGAGCTATTTAAATCTAAAAACTAAAAAAAAACAGATTGCAAAGCACTTCAAAAGTTTTTGAACTATTTAAATCCAAAAAATAAGAAATAGCAAAATATCCCAAGATGAAAGCAGAGAACGAGCGAATTTGTTCAATAAGTACTTTCATTCAGTTTTCACCAGAGACAACGACATCCCTCCACCTCACAAAATTCACAGCGCCAACCCCACTGAACCTGTCCGCTTAAGCGAAACAGGTATATTCGACCTTTTACTGAAAACAAAGGTCAAGAAATAACCAGGGCCTGATAATATAGCGAATCAGTTTTTCACCCGATACGCCGAATGGATAACCGAATATCTGTTCACTATCTTTAGCATGTCACTAACAAAATGCTCACTTCCCAATGACTGGAAAGTGGCAAGAGTCATACCAATTCACGAATCGGGTAGTGAGGTTGACGTCGCTATTTATCGCCCGATATCCTTGACAAGCACTACTTGCGAAATACTAGAGCCCATTATTTTAAGCATATCACTACTTACCTTGAAAAAGAGCACATTTTGTCACCATTGCAGCACGGGTTTCGTAAAGGCCTATCTACCGTCACGCAACTCACTGAAATAATGCAGGAGCTGTCATCTGCCATTGACCATCAAACGCAGATCGACATTAATTCTCTCGACTTTTCAAAAGCATTCGACCGGATTTCGCAACAAAAGTTGATAATCAAACTGCTGGCGACAATAGGTAAAGGACCAATCACAAAATGGATTAGCGCATATCTGAGATAGCGAACGCAGTTCGTAAAAATAAACCAGCAAACAACGGAGCTATCAAAAGTTACATCAGGTTTACCGCAGGGCAGCGTCTTAGCCCCTATTTTATTCCTTATATTTATTAACTATTTGCCCCAGTCAATTGCAACGAACATCAAGCTCTTTGCCAACGATTGTATTATTTATAAAGAAATTAACTCTCCTTCGGACCATATTGCTCTTAGCAATGCCCTATATTATCAGTATCTAATTGGTGCACGAAATAGCAGATGACACTAAACGTAAAAAAATCAGCTTTGTTAAGAATATCGCGTAAACAAACGCTATCATATATTGACTACACTATTGACGACACACCACTAACTTCCCTAAAAAACTATTAGCCTATAAAGCGATAATGCGCCAATTATTAGAATACGCCAACTTAGTCTGGTTCCCGGCAACAAAGAACCTAATTAAAATGCTAGGAGAGGTACAAAGGAAAGCAGATAGTTTTACCTATAGTAAATACAGTGTGCTCGACTCACCCTCTGAACTGATCGCAAGAGCCGGGCTACTAACATTACCAAATCGCGCTTAACACGCAGGCCTAAAAATGCTCTTCCAGTTTATTCATAGGCAGCTAAACATCGACCACTCGAGATTTATATCTATTTCAGAAACCAGACAGTCATGCCATAAACATCTGCTACCATTATAGGAATACTATTTCAGCTCCAACTGCTTCAAGTATTCCTTCTTCCCACAGTCAATTAGAGAACGGAATAAATTGCCCGCTTGTCTGACTAATACTGAAGGTTTGAATACTTTTTTAACTTTACTTGAAAACCACATTCATGAGACTCATAGCTGAAATGATGTTTTTCTTTTCTATGCTTTTTCTCGCTTGTACAGTTCTTGGAGCTTTTTGAATATGTCAGTGTTATCAGTGGATTACGAAGTGTATCTTTGCCAGACATAGGTTGTGCTTTTATACTCTTCATGTATCATTATAGAATATCTGTCGTTGCGCATTCTCGCATGTAAGTGGAAGTGTATCTATTGTGTATGTGGTTGTATACGTATTTCTTGTGTATTTTGTTTGCCTTCCTGCAATAGTACCCATTGGAACTGGCAGTATGTGAAAATAATAAAGTATATATATATATATATATATATATATATATATATATATATATATATATATTGTAGTGAAGAAGAGGTGCCTCAGGGGCATCGCCATTAGTATAAGTTCGTGATTGCTGAGCTTGGCCGGACGCTGCTGACTGCTTCGCCTTCTGCGTTCTGCTCTGCAAATAAACCCCGTTATAAGTGGTGGAGGTGCTGGGTTTCGATCACCCTGGAGCTTCGAAATCGCATTTTACCATTCATTATGCCTACCGACGCAAGCGCCGCTCCAACTACTCCACCGGCATCGCCTACTGTTCTCTACGACAACCGTCTCTACGACAACCTACGAAAACCGTCCGATATGTTTTGCTTGTGGCGGTGTTGGCCACGTGGCACGTTATTGTCGACGTCACCAGGCTGCTCAGAACATTCGACGAATGCCCTCTTTCGACCCTCGGTTTTCTTCTACGCCTTCAAGCCCTCCTTCCTCTTCCTTCCCTTCTGAACGTCCACACGGCCCCACCCACCGCTCCCCATCTCCACGTCGACGTTCGCTTTCCCCTATTCGTCACCGTTCCCGACCCACCGACCAGGAAAACTAACAGCTGCAGTTCCCGAGGTACGAACTGTGTTTCCGTCACCATGCACAAGTCCTCGCCCCTGTCCAGCTAACGTCATTGAAGTGTGAGTCGATGCTATCGTCGTCATGGCGCTTGTTGACACCGGAGCCGCTCTATCCGTCCTTTCCATCAACCTGTGCCGCAAACTCCACAAAGTTCTGACGCCATTATCCGTCCTCTCTCTTAGAACGGCTAACGCACAAAGTGTAACACCTCTCGCAGCCTGTACCACACGAGTCGTCATCGAAGGGATTGTGTATATCGTCGAACTCGTAGTGCTGCCCTCGTGTTCCCATCACATGATACTCGGCTGGGACTTCCTGTCGAATAATAATGCCGTCATTGACTGCTGTCGCGCTGAACTTGAGCTATCTGCACTTCCTGATGTTGACGCTGTCGAAGCCTCCCAGCCGTATTATACACTGTCTGTTTCCGATGACACCACCGTACCACCGCGCTGTTTTCTGCTGGTGACTGTGTCGTGTGACGCTATTTCCGACGGTGATGTTCTGTTTACGCCCTCTGCCTTGTTCATTCAACGCAAATGTTCTCCACTGCCCGTTGCTCTCCTTACTCTCCACCATGGCGTCACGAAAACACTCGTGTACAATACGCTAGAAGGGCCTTTGCCTTTATTCTATGGTTAATGCCTCGGTCACGTGCATCCGATAGACGCCCGTCACATTTTTGACGCTCCATCTAGTTTACTTTCTACAGACCTCAGCGCTCTCATTTCTGACTCTGTTGTTACCAGTCACTCTTTGACGCTTTCCACCGCTCCATCGATGTCGCAACGTCTTCTTCAGAACAAAGCCAGTTGGTGAACTTGCTGCAAAAGTTTCGTACTTCTTTTGACAGCCACACTTCTGGCCTCTGTCGCACATCGAACATATCTTACAAGATTGACACAGGAAGCCATACGCCTCTACGGCAGCGCCCCTACCGAGTCTCAGCGTCGGAGCGCCGTGTTATTGACGACCAGGTTGCTGACATGCTCCAGCGGGGTATTGTACAGCCTTCTAACAGTCCCTGGGCGTCACCGCTCGTTCTTGTTAGGAAGGACGGCTCCATTCGGTTCTGTGTGGACTATCGACGCCTAAGCAAGATCACCCGTAAGGACGTTTACCCGTTACCACAAATAGACGACGCCCTGGACTGCTTGCAGGAAGCAGAATACTTCTTTTCGCTGGATTTACGGTCTGGATACAGGCAGGTTCCTATGGAAGCATCTGACCAACTGAAAACAGCATTTGTCACACCTGATGGATTATATCCGAGTTTACCGTTATGCCTTTCGGCCTTTGTAACGCTCCAGCAACTTTTGAAAGAAGGATGGACGCTATTTTACGAGGCCTCAAGCGGAACACATGTTTATGCTACCTCAATGACGTAGTTGTCTTTTCCACCGATTTCGACACCCATTTAAATCGTCTCGAGCACGTCCTCACACGCCTCACCGACGTCGGCCTTCAACTCAACCTCAAGAAGGGTCGTTTTGGTGCCCGGCAGCTCACCATTCTTGGCCACGTCGTATCGCAGGACAGCATACTTCCCGACCCCGCCAAGCTTCGAGCAGTCGCCGATTTTCCGAAGCCAAAGAACTTAAAGGAACTTAGAAGTTTTGTCGGCTTGTCGTCATACTTCCGACGCTTTATTAGAAATTTTGCTTTCGTATGTGCGCCCCTTACGGACCTTCTTAGCGGCGACAAGGCCCTTTCCACCTAGTCACCAGCATGCGACGATGCATTCATCAAATTACAGCGCCTGCTAACTTCACCACCAATCCTCCGCCACTACGATCCTGCCGCTCCCACGGCGGTTCATACTGATGCCAGCGGTGTTGGACTTGGCGTTGTGCTTGCGCAACGAAAGGCAGGGTTTGATGAATATGTCGACGCCTATGCAAGCCGAACTTTGACGAAGGCCTAGGCTAACTACTCCGTGACCGAGAAAGAGTGTTTATCAATTATTTGGGCCCTCGGAAAATTTCGCTCCTACCTGTATGGTCACGCATTCGACGTCGTCACTGACCACCACGCCCTTTGTTGGCTATCCACACTTAACGACCCTTCTGGATGACTTGCTCGGTGGGCGCTCAAACTTCAGGAATACGACATCCGCGTTATTTACAGATCCGGTCGTAAGCACATGGACGCCGACGCTCTTTCTCGCTCACCCATATCCGATGAAGGTGTTTGCCTCTCTTCTCTCGAGCCTGCACTTGCGTCATCCGCCTTGCGCAATATGACGGTGGAACAACGAAAGGATCCCTGGATCAGTGGCCTCATAAGCATTCTTTCTGATCCTTCCACTCCTTCGCCGTCTCACGCTCTCCGCCGCCTGGCTAACAACTTTTGCCTAAGGGATGATCTTCTTTATCGACGCAACAACCTTTCTGACGGTCGCAAGTGTCTCCTTGCGATACCCCGCCATCTTCGAGCTGCTATCTGCGAAGCTTTTCACGCAGACCCACAGTGCGCCCACGCAGGCCTCTTCAAGACATACGCTAGGCTTCGACTCAGATTTTATTGGGGTGGAATATATAACTACGTGCGGAAATTCATTCGCTCGTGTGCTCAGTGCCAACGACAAAAGTTACCTCCGGGCCAGTCTACCCATCCCAAACTCTTCCTTTTCCTAGTCGACCTTTTGATCGCGTCGGCAATGACATTTACGGACCACTACCATCAACTTTAGCTGGTAATCACGTGATTATTGTGGCGATAGACCACCTGACATGCTATGCCGAAACAGCCACGCTGCCGACTGCCACAGCCCGTGACGTTGGAACGTTTCTGTTGCAACGTTTCATTCCGCGTCATAGTGCCCCTCGCGAGCTCTTAAGTGTCAGAGGCCGTGCCTTCCTTTCTGACACCTTGAAGGCATTACTCAAGGAATGCCGAATCGTGCACCGCACAAGTACAGCGTACCACCCGGAGACGAATGGCATGACGGAGCGCTTCAACTGTACTCTTGGCAATATGCTGTCGATGTACACCGCCTCTGATCATTCAAATTGGGACCACGTTCTCCCGTTTGTCATCTACGCGTACATTACTGCCGTACAAGCTACTACTGGGTTTTCGCCATACTTTCTTCTGTATGGACGAGAACCTTCAAATACACTAGACACTATTCTTCCATATAAACCTTATGAGTCCAAAAGTACAACTCTGTCCGAAGCTGCCCGACATGCTGAAGAATGCCGCCAGCTTTCCCGCTCTTTTTCTACCGAGGACCAATAGCAGCAGCAATCCCACCAGACTGGGGACCGTTCGGCTCCAAACTTTCCACCTGGTTCATTGGCATGGCTTCGGGCACCTGCTACCGCACCTGGCCACTCCGCAAAATTTATTCCCAATTACATCGGGCCATACCGCATTGTAGAGCAAACGTCACTCGTCAACTATATCGTGGAACCCATCATCCCATCCACATACTTACGCTAGCGCGGCCACGACACTGTCTACGTCTCTCGCCTCAAGCCATATCATGACCCATTAGTCGTTTCTTCTTCCTAATCCGCCAGGATGGCGCCTTTCTGTGCGGAGGGCGATTGTAGTGAAGAAGAAGTGCCTCAGCGTCATTTCTCGGTGCCTCAAGGGCATCGCCATCAGTATAAGTTCGAGCTTGCTGTGCCTGGACGGACGCTGCTGACTGCTTCGCTTTCTGCGTTCTGCTCTGCAAATAAACCCCGTTACAATATAT
Source organism: Rhipicephalus annulatus (assembly GCA_013436015.1). Classification (NCBI taxonomy): domain Eukaryota; kingdom Metazoa; phylum Arthropoda; class Arachnida; order Ixodida; family Ixodidae; genus Rhipicephalus; species Rhipicephalus annulatus. Next base: position 61,736 of record WOVY01001820.1, on the reverse strand, counting down.
ATATATATATATATATATATATAGATATATATATATATATATATATATATATATATATATATATATATATATATATATATATATATATATATATATATATATGTATATATATATATATATATATAATTTACGGCACGGCTGACCATGCCGTAAATTAACTTTTACGGCATGGTCAGCCCAAAAAACACAGCAGATTGAATAGAAGCTTCTGAGAACACGCAGACAAAATAATGAAGCCTAGCACGTGATGTCGCATTCGCAAGCAATTCCCAAACTCAACTCTAAATAGTTTCTTTTTTTTCGCCAAATGATGCCACAGTATGGAATTACCACATCACAAATCTAAAGAACCCGCCCGTTGGCTGATGTGAGCGTCGTGCGCCGCATAGTTACCGCGGCCTCCACCGGATGCCACCAGGTGCCCGCGCACGTGCTCAAGGAAAAGGAAGTGCTAAGGGTCGTGACGGGCGCTGACGAGCGGACGCATCTTCGTGCCCCATCGGGCCCCTTCCCGCTCTTCTGCATAGTGTTCATTGGCCTCACCGGAACTTACGTTGAGGGAAAACGCTTGACGTGTGTGACAAATTGTGTACCTCTGATCGTTCTCAACCAGTTTTAAAAATTAATAAAATAAAAACAAAAATGTACCAGTCAATTTTTTAGGCCATAAGCTCTTCCGCTGAAGCAACTCAATGATTACAATGAAAAGTGTTTCAGGACTTCATCAACGAGTACTTTTCAGGACGGAACTTCAGCTTGCCAGAACATAATGAGCCTTTCGACGTTCCTCCTTTCCAATAGCGACTCTACACTTTCTGGCTGTCACGTAGCTGAGGAGCAGTCATGACGCTTAAAATGGAATACAACGCACATTTTTACTAATTATCGATGCACTCTGGATCCATGGGTAGATAGATTCAGAAACAATGCAATGGTGAATATGGTAGAAATGAATATCGCGCATAGTAAACCAATCTAGTTACCGATGTTCCACTTGAACATTATTTCGTTGGTCTGTTAGCTCAATATTGTATAATCTTTCTTATGTAGAAAACTATCGCTGCAGACATTAGACAAGTGTACTTATGGCACCCATCATAGAAAAACAGGTGTCTGAGAGAAGAACTTGGGTGGTTCTAACAGTTATTTGCAGCAAAAGTCACCACGTGACGGATGGATTATACGGAACACCATGCGAGTTAGCCTATGGTCTTGATCACTATCAACAACGACCTTGCTGAAAATAATACTTACTTTTTTATCATCGCCTTCATTTCTCTTCATTATCTCTGATCAGCGCTGTTTGGTCATGACTAAAGCCAGATTATCCACATTAACATGCACATTCTCATACTCTGCGTTGTCCGGTTACATTTCCAGACAATAATTTTTGAGTTCGAGAAGCCTCTCTCTTGTTTTTTACAGTTGGCTCTAGACAGAAGTTAGGACAAGTGCAAAGATCACGCCCAGAACTTAGTCAATGTTAGATACAATTAGACGGGTGCATCGTTCAAGTTAATGGCCCTAATTGACCATCTGGGGTGGACAAGTAAGAGCCCGAGTGAGGGAGCGAAAGTACGTTCGTCTTAGCGCCAACCACGTGGTCAAACATGTGGGAAGAAAGAACTGCACGACAAACCTTTCCAAACCTGCGCGCGTTTCGCGCGAACTCGAAGAAATATTTCCTCCCCAGTACTCTCAGTGCGATCAGTTTTGACCGAAGAACTCACAGATGGCGCCACTCTGCTTGGTAGCGCGCGGCACCCTGTTGGATTTCAACAGGCAGCCGAGCCGCATCTCCGGGCTCGGGCTCAGAACGAGCGTGGTGGCCCGGGTAGCAGGGACATCGATCGCACGTGATCAGCTCCGTGTGATTCTCTGTGTGCAACTCGGGGCCCTTAGCTAAAGTGTTCGTGCCATCGGGGGAAAGGGCCGCCCCGAGCGTGCTCATGCCAGCAGAAAAGCGGCCGGCGGACCACGCGCCGGGCTGCGTTCCGCGCCGCATGGCACGCCATGCATATTGGACATCAGGTGGCAGGGCCACCTGTTTGCCTTCGTCTTTTCTCGTGGCTTTGGTGGTGCTCGGATTACCACCGTCAGCACGGCCACGCGACCAGACACCGGTAAAAGGTCTGTATGTGCATTCAATTTTCGTGACAGGGCGCTTGTTTTTGAACTTTAGTTGCGATGCGTCGAGGTCGCAGTTACTTTTGTTGCGCGTCGGTTGCAAGAATACCATACTGAGCCGTATTATGTACGCTATTCTTGCAAAGTTGCTTGATTTCTGTTTTGTACAGACTTCGCACCATCTTGTTTTGTTTTTTTTCTCGGCTTTTAATCCGCCCAGACTTTCTCATTGGTTCTCACAGAACTTTCTGCACAGAAAATGTGCTTTAAAAAGTATTTGGTGCACGTCAGCAAACCATGGCGACGAGTAATTGAACCTGTATAATATTCAAGTAATTTTCATATATGGGCAATTAATTTTTATGACGAGGGTATTGTGGGCATTAGGACTTGCTGTTTCTTTTTTTTAGCGTGCCACTTCCTTGTTACGAAATTCGAAGAGCTGAAAAATAATAAACCTCGAAGAGTGGCACGCATTGCACCCCCTAATATATTCACCTGAGAAAGGGTGTTACTACTCGACAGTGTAATTATAAGACCCGAGGCGCATTTCTTCAGCTAGCTGCGGGACCTGGATCGAGTACAATGGGACGAGGGGAAGAGGACAAGGGCGAAATTATGCAGTAAACGAGGGGTCATCATGAAAAAGAAATACACGATGCATGTGACTGGCTAGAATAGTAAGGGCTTCCACATCCATGTTAGCGTCACCCGAGCATGAATTCGCGCTATCAGCAGATTTTCCTTGGTCGAGATAACAATGCTTTTACCGCTGTATTTTTATATAGTATAAATTATTTTCAATGAGGTGTGTTCTTGCAAAAGCAGTTAATTCTTTTTTTGCTTCCATAGTGTAACATATTAACGGTATGGATGTTTGTTAATACTTATGGTGAGTGCCTTTCTGGTTTACTCTGCTATAAGTTTGTCTGGATCCACGGGCGTGAAAAATATACCAAGTTCAAATAAAACAGTGCAGGAAGAGCATGTCTTTGTCAATCCAGCTTTAGTGTTTCTAGGGACGTGACTTACATTAAATTTTGTGTAATGAATTTTATTAGCGAGGGTTGTGCAATGAATATAGTTTATTTATTTCTTTGATTGTGTTTAATAATTTTATTATTGAGATATATTATTTATTCATTCATTTACCGTGAGTGACGCGCTGAATTCTTTAACCCGTCCGCGCTTGTTGCCAAAACATCTGAAAAAAAAAAAATCTTTGCTTTCACTCGCCAGACGACGACCTGATAGCGTTAGCAATGTATTAGACAACTAGGCAAACTAATTGAAGGTATTATTCCAAGTTTTTGCAAGTGCGTATATATATATATATATATATATATATATATATATATACATATATATATATATATATATATATATATATATATATATATATATATATATATATATATATATATATATATACTGCTGTAAAAACTCGCGTAAAACTAAACTAACAAGTTCGTGGTCACGCGCGCAGGAAAACATGAACGAATTTCTCTTGATGACCACTAACATACACTGTTCCAACACCGATGTGACAAACAGACCTGACAGAGGAAACGTCTCGCGTTCCCTATCGCTTCGACATGCATCAAAAACTTGAAATAACGGGAGTTCCCACATTTGGCACTCACGTAGCTATTAGTCTTGCCCCAAATCTACTGCCTAGTCCACTCAGAATTCTTTGTGACCCGTGGACATTTATGCGATAAGCCACGCGGTGAGCTAGTGCACCGCGCGGCTTATAATGCAACGGACTGCTAAAGCTACGGCACACTCACGGGTTCTCACTCATCTCCCTCTGCTCGCAATTTCAAATCTCATCGCTGAAGTCCGGTAAGGTCCCGACTCCGGGCACATGGTAAGCCGTTGGCTGCGTGGTTGATTCGGGAGGGATGCATGGCTTGATGCATGCAGTGGTCCTGCACTCGTGTGAGCGAGAAAGGAAGTGAGGATTTCGTTGCATAACCGCGGAAATGTTCCGCGCGTGGCAGTGGGGACAGTTGCTTGTGAGGTGTCTCCTTCTCGCGTCAGCTCGGTCGTTTGCTGCTGAGCTTGGCCGGGTGCAGCAGTCTTGTGCGATCTCCGCGCAGCTGGAGGTAAAAGTGGCCCCGCGTGCCACATCTCGCAAGTAACATGCGTCGTATGCAAAAACTCAGCGAGCTGAGATTGTTTGTTCACGTTGACTGTCTGTGCGCGCAAATTTAGTGCAATCACGGAATTTTGATAAGACACTTAAGTCCAAACACAACTTAAATCAGAGTGAAATCGCATTGTATACGTCTAAAATGACAATATTATCAGCAGCATTGCCCCACTTACCGAGAAATTAAGATAAATGCACATGAATACATGAGACATATTGGACATTTTCTAAATGATCCCGATGACGTTAGACGAACCGCATACAATTAATCACTAGGAGTCGAACTATCGGCACTAAATATAGACCCTTCCGTGCACCAAAAGACGCAATAAAATGCTGCTCGTTTGTTTCAGTTTATTTCATGGGTAAAAGAACCGCCAGACTTTACTATCGTTGTCAGACTCTGGAGTTTAGCAGACACGTAGCGCCACTAGTTGAGGCAGTTTTGGGTATGTGCAAAGCCCGACTCCTTTGCACAGTTTGCTGCGCAACCAAGTGCAATCGGTGCGTGGAAAACAACGGTTGAGCTAATTATTTGGTGTGTTTGTAAATAAAACTCTCAGAAAAAGAGCTACGAAGTTCTCTCCGATAGTCGGACGCGTCGCTGAACCACCCATGAAGTGATTGCTGGTTCACTCGCAAGAACGACGGAGAAAACAGACGCAACAGCTCCGCGGTCTATGAAAAAATGACCTTATTCGCGCTACTGTTGTGTTGTGCATTGTCACAGATGTAAAGGACAAACATTTTACTGATTCGCGTAGCTGTCGCGAAGTAGAACGGCGAGAGCACTCGATACGGGCCGTTGCGAACGTGTTAGGTAAGCGAACTACTCCGGTTCTTCAGGGCTGGTCACATAAGTGATATTGTGAGTCTCCTTTTATTGATTTGAGCAGCCTTGATGAAGAACAGTGGTAACTTTGATTATGATGCTTGAAAGAGCCTCTGATCGTGGTGCTCGCCGTGCTAACTGCAGACTGGTTACGCACTTTAAAACATTGCAAAAGCGCTGATCACCGATTATCTGATTTCTGATGGAGGCGGACATGTTGTAGGCCCGTGTGCTCAGACTTGCTCAGAAAATTAAAGAACCCCAGGTGGTCTAAATTTCCGGAGCCCTCCACTGCAGTGTCTATCATAACCATATGGTGGTTTTGGGACGGCAAACCCCGCATATCAATCAATCAAACCGATAATCTGAAGTTGTCGCCACCACACAGCGTCGTGCACGTATACGCTTTGAAGGCTGTAAGTTCGGGCTTTAACAAATGTTAACATGTACGTCATACACATAAATTGCAAAATGTTGGTCGTGACCACAATAAGATTTCTTTTTTTTGCCACAGGTCTCATAGATTGCCGGAGCTATATCGGAAGCCTCGGTTTTGCCTTTCGTTGTACACCGAGAAAGTAGAGAGGCATGTATCTCCATTTGCAGTACATAAAAAAAGGGAAGCAATTGTCAACAGAACTTTATAGGATGCGTAATAAAATAGTTCAACACTCAAAAAGCGAGAGATAGGTGGAAAATGCAACTGCAAGGGTAAAAATTGCAGGGGCTATCTGATAAAGCGACTTCACTGATCGTAAGATAAATTGCTCGCGTATGTATTTTGTCGCTTTGGCATTATGCGTGCGACCAAATTTAAAGCATTTAGGCGTTACAAAATGCACGTCGGAGTGAGTGTTTGCCTCGAAGTCGGTGTCATGCGACACTCACTTGCACCTAAGTTGCCATTTGCAGCATGCCCAAATACATTGAAACATTTTTGGCATTGCACCCGCAGTTCACTTTGATGAGCTTCCTACTTTTCTGAAGCGACGTTGATGTGTTGTTGGAAGCTTCTAAGGTCCTTGATTATCAAGGAACCGCGCCTCAACACCAACAAAAGGGGAGGGCACATGCACATTCGCTTGCGGATGGCTCTCTCTGCACTACCCAGTTATGGCCAGCGCGGCGATGCAGGCGCTGGTCGTGAAGTATTTCGCAGCGCCGCCTGGGCAGAGTTTGACGTCTATGGGGAATGGCGTGAGTGGTTGAAAAGTTCAATTTCCACATGGTTAAACTTGATAAGTCGTGCCGTCTAGTGGGGCCCAGTTGAACTAATGACACCTGCAATATCTGAGTGAATGGCAGTAAAATGTCAAATTGCCATTGCTGCTGCTGCTGCTCCCGCCGCTTTCGTTCTGCGTGTCGGCGGCCGCACAGTAAAGACTGGCAACGTTGTATACACGGCAACTGTGACGTGAGACGTTCCGTTTGGCCGGTTATTTTGAAGTGCGCTAACCCGACGCAGACCACTAAAACGTTACTTTATTCCAAATAAGCACTTCCTTGACACTAAAGTAACACTACGAAGTTTCGAGACCGACATTTCATTGAACGTTGACTTAATAGTTGCCTTGAGTGTCCATTTAATCGAGAATCTGCGTGATGCGTTCGCGAATATTTATTTGCGATCTTCATTCTGCAATCTTTGTGACGTTAATGTGCTTGCTCTCATTGAATTATACCGCCTACGATTGCCTTTGCGCCCATGCATCAAATTTGATAAGCTCATTTGCAAGAGAATGTTTATTGCAATACATATGAATTCCGCTAATCATTGAGGGTAACTTCCTGGATTCCAGGAGAAGGAAAATGTGTAAGGGAGAGACACAAAAATAAGTGAGAAGATGAGATTAAGAAGTTTGCGGGCATAACGTGCAAGTACATACCAGGTTGATTGGCGTAACAAGGGAGAGGCATTCGCCCGGCAGTGGGCGTAATCAGGCTCAGAATGAATATGCAGATGGGCCGTGCTGCAACAGATGCCGCACAATTCTATATATGAGTAAGACTACAGTTTTAACAGCTGTAGGTTACTAGAATGTGTAATAATATGAAATTACAAAGGCGCAAATGTTTAAATGAAATAAAAATTATTTATTCAGTCGAATAGTGACCACTCCGAAAAGCGTTTTGCAGTTTCAATGGCGTGTAAAATATTTGCATGTGCCTCGCAGTTGTCGTCAGATGACAAAAAAGAGGATTAATAAACAGGGAGATTGACAGTCCAAAACTTAATAAGCCAAGAGGACCTTTAGCGGTGTGAAAGCAGCTCGCATGTTATCAGACGCGTTTGCGGTCAACATCGACCATTGTGGTTCATTTTACAGAAAACAGCGTTATTTCATTCCACCCCTGTCGTAATGCACGCAAAAAGTAGCATGACATCAGAGCGAAATAGCCATTGAATGAACAACCTGTGTCCAAGGCCGACTAAACACGGCTTTCTCTTGCTGCAGTTTGCAATGGAAGAAGACCTTACGTTTCTTATCATCGAAAAACTCAAGAACTGAAATGGCAGTGAACTTCCACGCACTGAGCTAATGCTCTATATCAAACGACGTTTTTCGTAAAGTCAGATAGTAATACGCTCTGTTTTGGGCACATTGCTACATCCTGGTGGACATTACGTTGATAAGTGCGATATTTGAGAAGCAAGTGATAATATATGTATACCCAGTAGGCCACCAATAGACGCTCTATGGAAACCATGAACCCGCCTAGATTAATAAATTGCACTACGAGAACTCTAATGTCAATTACATTGTCATATGTTCAATAATAGAGGTCAAAGTTTCATTTTTTAAATTTGGTGCCGAAATTTGTACAAGTGAGGTCATGTTTTCAATGTGTATTTTGGGACTTTTGGCAACATTTACTAAATTAAATTACTTACAACTTCTCATAATAAGCCTCTGGCGTACTAAGAGGAGAATGTATTTAATTTTTACCAACTAGTAACTATACGTATGATCGAGTGAACGCCATCGAAATCTATGACGTGACAGCGTTCACCAAGGTAGCATTGCTTCCCGCATTTGCTTTTCTTTTTGTGCTTTCACTCGCTTGCCAAACCTCGTCCCATGGTAAAAGTTGTGTTTTCAATATTGTGTACCTACAGTTTATAAATGCGAGAAAAATTGCTCTTCTCTTCGGTGTTCCATTATCGCCAAACACGCCTGACGCTGTTTTCTCGGAGTATCCAGCACTGGGTTATTCAAAGAAGCCACAATTCTTCTTGGTTTCTAAAAAAATGGACAGCTTGACACAGAACCTATTCCCGTTCTCTACGTTTAGAGCTCTTCGCAAATTATACTGACTCGGGGTTGTGACTGTGAAGCATGCAGAACGCTATAGTTGGTACAGAACTAATCATTGGACACACATTTGCCCACTGAAGGATGAACTGAAAGTATATGCAATACTCGCTGTACAGTGATGGCGATGAGCACAGATGTAGACTAAACAGCTGGTCTGTGAAGTGTGTTGTGTTTTATATACGCCATATACAATCGCGGTCACAACGTGGTTTATTTCGACGTTTCGGCCAAGAGTCTGGCCTTCATCAGGATTAAAGATACAATTTGTTGGTGCTCAGGTTTATACAATCTCAAATCAGAGGACAAGGAAAGAGGAAAAAAGACAGAAAAGAAAAAAAGAAAAAAAGGAAAAAAGTAAAAGAAAAGAAAAAGAAGAAAAAAGAGAAGAAGAGGAGAAAAATAATATACGGTGGACTCCCCTCGGGCACCCTCTTCCACTCTTTCCTCCACTTCCCCCTTCATCTCTCTCTCTCTCCCTTCTGCCCTTCACCTTTCTGATGTCAGCGGTCTGTGTATGTTTCCTTTCACTAACGCATTCCTCCCGATCAGACGGCGCCTCCTGGCACTGGCGGTTCGGTGTGGGGCAAAAAAGAGCTTTTTTAGGAAGTCCTAAGCCTTTAACTACTCGGAGTCCCGTAAACAATTCGTCGTAGAAGGAGGGGTGCCGCGTATTGTGGCAGAGGCTGGTAAGCGGGCATTTTAGGGAGTTCCAAGCCTTTAACTACTCGGCACCCTGTCAACATTTCGTCGTAAAAAGAGGGGTGCCCCGTATTGCGGTAGAGGCTGGCAAGCGGGCGCAATGCGAATTCCTTGCCGGCTTCTGGATTACGCGTGTAGTGGGGGCCTCCCGGCTATGCACAGGGTTGCTGTTGGGCATGTCATGCATGGCACAATTGATTGGGTAGTAAAATAAAACAGAAAACAGACGACAGCTGCACTTAGGAAGAGTAGTTACATTTGGAATTGTTTTGGGTTGTCCAGTGCCCTTCGCAGCTGCAGTGCCGTGAACTCAGTTACTATTTTCATTGTTGCCGTTATTGTTTTTAATGCTTTAATTGCTGCAAGTGTACCAGGATTCTCATTTATTCCTCTATCGAGGGTGGTAAATCGGTGGATAAGGTATGACTCTCGTTGTTCACGTTCTCGATTTGATTTAAATCCCGTCTCTAAGAGCGTTACTGATAGTTTGTCGAATGCATGGTCGGGAAGGTTGAGATGTTTTGATACAGGTAGACTTGGGGCTGATTTCGCATGGGCTGTGTGATTATTGAAGCGAATCCTAAATGGTGTTTCTGTTTGTCCGATGTACTGCATACCACACACGTTGCATTCGAGTAGGTATACCACATTAGAGGAATCGCATGTTAGGTTTCCTCGTATGTTAATCGAAAACTTGGATTGCGTGCTGGTTGCTTTGTCTGTTTCTCGCATCGCCTTACATACAAGACATCGTGGCTTTAAACAAGGGCGGCATGAATTATTGGGGGGTGATGTGTTAATTTGGGAGTGGACAAGGGTGTCTTTGAGGTTACGTGGTCGTCAGTAAACGACGCCTGGAGCGGATGGGAATGCGCGTTTCAGACGTTCACTTTGTTCCAGAATGTTATAATGTCGTTTAAGAATTTTGTTTACATTGGGGAAGTTTGTGCTGTAAGTCAAGCAGAGGTTTGTTCGTTGTGGGTCTTCTCGTGGTGGTCGCTTCATAAGTAAGTCTTCACGCTTTAGTTTTCTCGCTTTTTGAACAGCGCCATTAATTACATGTGGGGGGTATTTTTGTTTCTCGAGCATAAGTTTTAGCCTCTGTGAGTTCGTGTCAAAGTCAGCGTCTCTAGAGCAGATTCGCTTAAACCGGTGAGCCTGGCTGTATGGAATACTGTTTATACAGTGGCATGGGCGATCGCTTTGGTAATGGAGGTATTGTTGTCGATCCGTTGGTTTGCGATATAGGGTTGTAGAGAGCTTCTTTTCTTCTATCGTTATGGTAACATCAAGAAAATTTACGGTAACTTGCGAGTATGTGTGTGTGAAGTGTATGTTCGGATGTACAGCATTGTAAGTGTCGATAAAGCTGAGAAGTTCGTCCTCGCTGTGGGTCCAAATAAGAAAGATCTCGTCTATGTATCTTCTGTATAACATTGGTTTCAAGGAACTTTGTGCAAGAAATTCAGATTCTAGCTTTCCTATAAATATGTTGGCATAATTAGGTGCCATTTTGGTGCCCATAGCAGTCCCGTTGATTTGTCGAAAATACTCTTGGTTAAACTCGAATGAATTTAATTCGAGGACCATCCTCGTCAAAGTTGCAATGGCAGAGAACTCGGGTGTTAGATTGTCTATGGTTTGTGTACATGTTTTGTATTGCAGCTATGCCGTCATCGTGAGGAATATTTGTATATAACGAAGAGACATCAAGAGTAACCAAGTACGAGTTTTTCAGCACACACAGAGACGTGCAATGTCTCGAAGAAAATGTGTGGTGTTTTTTATGTACGACGCGAGGGTGCATGGAATGTGGCTTATTAGTTTGTCCACGTACCCTGATATGGGTTCAGTTATTGTACCGATGCCTGATATGATTGGTCCACCTGGGTTACCAGGTTTATGAATTTTTGGGAGGATGTAAAAGCGACCTGGACGAGGGTATGCTGCTCACATCAGTTTGTGGTCAGTGTTGGTTATCTTTTCTGCATCCAACAGTTTCTTTAGTTCTGTTGATACCATACGTTTGCATTCGTCTGTCGGATCACCTGGAAGACGTTCGTAAAATCTTGAGTTGTAGTGATTTTATATTTCGTTGTAGTGATTTAAAACTCTGGTACATAGATATAGAAGTAGGCAGTAGCCTTTAGTCGGGTGTTAGATATACGTGTTAGTAATTACATCTATGGCTAGCCTAAAAACGTAAATTATTGGAGAATTATTTCTAGTTGTTTCTAAAACTATATATAAATATTATATATATATATATATATATATATATATATATATATATATATCATAACCTTCATTCTTCTAAAAATTTATAACACTTTTTTAGGCCACCCAATTTCGGGCCAAGTCCCTATGGTGGATATGAGCCACAGAAGGGTCGTTTCACGGGTCAGTTGGACGCAATGACTCTCGCGACAAAGAGCAGACTTCCGTTCCGGCCAGCGTGCTGCTCCAACCTAGGCGCACTTCCACCTCTGAGGGATCGCCAGAGCTTCGTGGCAGAGCATAGATGGTATGAAAGCACCAGAAAGACTGACGAAGCTGTCGTGGCGTCGAGTGCAAATGCGGCCGTGAGGCGCCATCGTGGCTTCATCGAACGTCAAAACTGCTTGAACACCTGGAGCACCTCGTGGCGGAGGCCCTCAATGGGTCTCTAGTACTGGTACCGAACACGCTAACAACGTAAACGTCACGGACACGAAGGCGGCCGTAGCCAGGCGTCTCCATTACGTAGCCACGATGAATACGTGGTGTCTGCTCGACCAGGCTGCCGTCAACTCGGAAAGATTGGAAGACTTCACTACATATTTTCCCGAGAAGAAGACGACCAAGAAGACCTCTGAACTCCCGAAGGCCATCTCCAGCGACACAATGAGAACCGGGGCAAATACGAGGCATTGTCAGGTCACGCCCGCCTGTGACGTTGGCATTAAAGAGTAAACGCCAAAGCCCAAGACGCCGCGTCTCGAATTGAAGTTCCAGGCAGTCGGACCAGTGGACGCTTGCGAGGTGAGCGCGATGTGCACTGCAAGTTCAGGCCACCGGAAACTGGAAGAACAAGGGAAGCACTATTAGAAGGCCCACGGACCGTAGTCAGGTGCTCCAAGCTCACCGCGTCAAGTATGCGTGGGTGGTTGACGCCAAAAAAGTGCTGCCCAAGTCGAGACCTTCAGTGCTTGCCAACGTGCCGTGAAATATGGCGTTTGTAGATCAGCACCGCAGGTGTTTCAGTCGCACGACTCACACCAATTGGCCCCAATGTTATACAATGCCACCCGCGCTGTCCGAGGTCATAGGTTTATTTGCCTCATTACCCCGCGTTCCTCGGCCAACTTCGTCATATGAATCGTCATTTGAAATAAATTGTCATTGTTTGTTGTCCTTTCATGCCTCCGTCTTCTTTGCCTTAACTATGGAGGGGACGCAGCAAGCCAAAAACTCACAATACCTAAAACACCTGGGCATATATATATATAAGTATATATATATATATATATATATATATATATATATATATATATATATATATATATATATATATATATATATATATATATATAAGGAGAGCTGTTCGCCTCGTTGGAACGGAGGTTACGATGTTAGGTTACCGACTCGGAGGCCACGTGTTCGATCTTGACAGCGGTGGTTGCATTTTGAGAGCGAGCAAATGCTAGAGGCCCACCCAATGCACCGTCTCTTATAATCATATCCTGGTTTCGAAACGTAGAAACTGATATAATTATAATATATACCATAATATTATAATAACATTAGAATGAGAGCTGCGCAGAGCAGTTCCCCAACGTTCCGAAAATAGAACATCGGACATTAGGCCAGGTGCAAGGGATCGCCGAAGCACACAAGTGTCTGGCCTTCTAAAGCGACCCAACCGCCGTCCCGCGCCCTTTTCTCCTTTCTCTCCTCACGTGATTCTTCCGTGAATCGAAAATGGGCAGATCCCACGTACAGTGGCAATCGATGATATGCAAAGCATAAATGATGAAGGTTGATATGTCGCTTCAAAATCAGCGCAACATTACGAGGCTGACATAAATTATGCCGTACCTGGCTTCCATGCGATGATTACAATGTTTGAATGTGTAAGTTACCTTGGCCATGAATTTACGTCACGTGATACAAAATTTAGTATATGAGGTGCTAGCGAAACGGCCACGAACGTGCTATGGTGTAAGTTACCTTGGCCATGAATTTACGTCACGTGATACAAAATTTAGTATATGAGGTGCTAGTGAAACGGCCACGAACGTGCTATGAGTGTATCATGCAGTCATGTTTTACATGACACGCATATCATGATTATCGTGTTTGGACGTGTCATTCACGTTCATCATTGAATAATAAAATGAATATCAAATTTAGTATATGTGAAGCTAGCGAAATGGCCGCGAACGTATCATCAGCTTGGTATGTCGTGATGTTCTTACATGTCACGCATGTCATAATTATCATTTTTGCAGCAGTCATATACCTTCTACATTCATTCACTTCCCGTATTACCAAATTTCGTATATGTGAAGCTAGTAAAAAATTTGGCAGCTCCCACGTACCTGGCAATTCACGTTATGTGAAGCATGTGGAAGGAAGGTGACCATGTTGTAATTTTTGATTGAGTGACGTGCTATTAAATTAACCTATTTATAAGTACAAATGTTGCACTCACAGACATATGTTGAACAGTTTCAGATGTTTATATACTAGCTATTTTCACTTGCTCAACGATGCCAACTGAAATATGCCTATTAGCAACACCAGAAGTTGATATGAACTGCTGATGCTCGCGAGGATGCCGGCCCAGGACACTGCTACATAAATCAACTTCAGGGCATGGCGACTAAGCACAATTGACGTTAACTCGACATGACGGCTGTATCAAAGGACTACATATGTAACGATTTTAAAATTAGGTAGGCAGTACTGCAACTACTAGTGACGTTTCACGAAGATTAGCCTTTATTTAGAAAGTGGTTCAGAGAATTTCCGTATATAGTTCTGTGGTTAAATGCTTCAATGCCACGCAGAATACGTGGGTTCGACTCCAGCCGGGACGCCGACATATATTTTTTGCATTTGTCGGATCGATGCTACTGATGTCGGGTATTTCTTAACGCTCACAGGTGAAGACTGCCCATGTGTGTTCTCATCGTTCTTGAGCAGACACCAAGTGTTTATCACCTGTGGCAGATATCCACGTGTGGGAATCAGCCACTGTCTGGCGGGAAGTGGTTTACGATGTAGGTGAAAGAACCCATACAATATATATGTCTTGACCAGCGCGTCGTTTTTGTCAAACTATCTTACCCTCTCATGCTAATTTTGGTTTACGCCAAGTTAAGGGAGTGACCGCTAGAGCACCCAAACGGCAGCGGCTAGATAGATAGATCAATAGATACGCTCAGTGTCACTTAAGATTGCCAAGAAATGCTTCGCATTTTAAATGACCGCGAGCGCACCATGAGCGTGGCGTGTAGTGAAGAATTACTTGACATGCATGTCACGATTTCCGCGTTATGGTTGGTCACTGATGTTCGCCATGCAGTCATGCAACCACCCAGTTTCGCTATATATTGTCACGGGGTCGTGACGTCGTCAAAGAAACAGACAGTAGCATGAAGGTTAAACTGTTTATTTAGGCGAACTTGTGCCCGGTAAACAGAAAGTCTGATCACTGTAGCAGACCTGCAATGATAGCGGCGAACGGATCGTCAGCCGTCGATCAACTGACCAGCGGCGAAGTGCGTCGCCATTTATACACTTGCCGTCGAACGTTTAGCGTGGTCACTAGCGGTGACGTAGGCTCCAGAATAGTCTGCATAGTTCGTGCAGCGGGCGTCATGTTATAAAAATGACCTACTACAGTCCTGAAGCTTCTCGAAGACTGCAGGCGCGTTTTGCGCAGCGAATTATGTAGTGTATTGGGGCGATAACAAAACTTGAGCACAAGAACGTGGAAATATCATGTGAATGAAACCACCGCAAGAGCAGCAAAACCAATAGGTGTAAATCTTGACATTCACGACATATATATCCCGATTTTCATGTTATGACTAGGAACGTATGCTCGTAATACAGTAATGTATTGTCATACCAATTTTGGTGTCTATACCATTATTAAAACTGCCAGGAGTGCTAAACCTCGTAGGCAGCTATCTATCTATCTAGATAGATAGATAGATAGATAGATAGATAGATAGATAGATAGATAGATAGATAGATAGATAGATTTAAAATTAAAACATGGTCACCTTCACGCCCTATGCTTGACATAACGTCGATTGTCAAGGTTCCTGGGATCTGGCTAATGTTTCGCTGAAGGAATAGCAAACAAGTTTAATAAATAAATGAGCTTTTCTGACGTGTTGGTCGCGGTACTTGGATGTCCTTTCGGGAGTGGGTTGTTCATTATCTTATTACCTACTACCCATAAGATAGCATCATGGTTTATGCATTTGAGGGAGCACCAAAACTTATTTTCAAATTTGTAATGTTCTATTTGATGACCTCCATCCTTCTAAAAAGTTATAACATTTCGTAATTCTACTCAAATTTGAACCACCTCCCTATGGTGGATATGGGCCTCAAAAGAAGGTGAACGAGAGGAAAAAGAAGAGAGATTGTTCCACGGGTCAGAAGGACGCAATGACTGTCGCGACCAAGAGCAGACTTCCGTTGCGGCCTACGTGCTACTCCAACCTAGGCGCACTTCCACCTCTGAGGGATCGCCAGAGCTTCGTGGCAGAGCGTACATGCGATGAAAGCACCAGAAAGACTGACGAAGCTGCCGTGGCGTCGACGGCAGATGCGGCGGCGAGGCGCCATCGTGGCTTCCTTGAACGTCAAGACTGCTTGAACATCTGGAGCACCTCGTGGCGGGGCCCTCAATGGGTCTCTAGTACTGGTACCGAACACGCTAACCATGAAAACGTCACGGACATGAAGGTGGCCGTAGCCAGGTGTCTCCGTTGCGTAGCCACGATGAATACGTGGTGTCTGCTCGACCAGGCTGCCGTCAACTCGGAAAGATTGGAAGCCTTCGCTACATATTTTACCAAGATGACGAAAACCAAGAAGACCTCTCAACTCCCGAAGGCCATCTCAAGCGACACATTGAAAACCGGGGCTAATACGAGGCATTGTGAGGTCACGCTAACCTGTGAAGTTGGCATTAAAGAGAATACGCCAAAGCCCAAGACGCCGTGTCTCGAGTTGTAGTTCCAGGCAGTCGGACCAGTGGACGCTTGCGAGGTGAGCGCGATGTGCACTGCAAGTTCACGCTACCGGAAACTGGAAGAACAAGGAAGCACTTTGAGAAGGCCCACGGACCGTAGTCAGGTGCCCCAGGCTCACCGCGTCAAGTATGCGTGGGTGGTTGACGCGAAAAAAGTGCTGTCCAAGTCGAGACCTTCGGTGCTTGCCAACGTGCCCTGAAATATGGTGTTTGTAGATCAGAACCGCAAGTGTTTAAGTGGCACAGCTCACTCCGATTGGCCCCAATGTTATATAATGCGACCCGCGCTGTCCGATTGCTGCTATCCGAGGTCTTGGGCTTAGCCTTATTACCCCCTGATCCTCGGCCGACTTCGCCGTATGAGTCGTAGTTTAAATTATATTGACGTTGTATGATGTAATTTGATGCCTCTGTCTTCTTTGCTTTATCTATGAGGGGACAAAGCAAGCCTAATACTCACAGTACCTACAACACACAGGCATATATATATAGAGAGAGAGCTGTCCGCCTCGTAGAAACGGAGGTTACGGTGTTCGGTCATCAACTCGGAGGCCGCGGGATCGATCTTGGCCCGGTGGTTTAACTTCGATAGCAACAAAATGCAAGAGGCCCACCCCCTGTGACGTCTCCTATGATCATATCCTGGTTGATAGACGTAGAACTTCATGTAATAATAATAATAATAATAATAATAATAGTAATAATAATAATAATAATAATAATAATAATAATAATAATAATAATAATAATAATAATAATAATAATAATAATAATAATAATAATAATAATAATAATAATAATAATAATAATAATAATAATAATAATAATATAATAATAATAATAATATAATCATTATAATAAGTCCTGAAACAAAACTAAGTAAGTACATGTTGAGGCCTTTGCAGAAGTGCAAGGTGTGCGAGTTTCAAATGCATAAAGGCATGCATAAATTGCACGCACCGCGATTCACATCAATATGAGACTCGTTTGATTTCCGAGTGCACGAATCATAATATTAATAATAAAATGAGAGCTGCGCAGAGCAGCCTCCTTACGTTTCGGGAAAGCGTCTGCACAGAAGTAGACGCTTTCCCAGGCGCTCAATGAGAGTAACGTTTACTTGTTTCTGATTTTAACACATAATAAGCCAAAAAAAAACAACTATTACGTTTGTTTCATTTAGCTTTTTCTTCTCGACGCGAGGTGGCGCATCTTCGCGTCAAAGCTGTCTAACTGTGTTCCAGTTCTCGGACAGCATGGGCTTGGTGCGGTCTTCTAAGCAGTATGCGTAGACTGTCTACGTGATGTCTAAGAATTGGAATACAACCATGGTCACCTTCGTGCCCTGTGCTTGGCATAACATCGATTGCCAAGGTTCCTGGGATTCCACTAATGTTTTGCTGAAGGAATAGCAAACAAGTTTGATGAATAGCTGAGCTTCTCTGACGTGTTGGTCGCGGCACTCGGATCTCCTTCTGGGAGTGGGTTCTGCATGCATCGAGGCAGCCGACACGTGGTGGGACCGCCAAGATGCAGCGACGGAGTAATATTACGAATAATAGAGGGAATGAGAATCGCCTAACCAAGACATTGAGCACTCAAGTTGTACTGCGTACGCTGCTCTTACGTTCGGAGAATCAGTAGAGTTTGCGAACAGGCTGCGTTACACTGAATGGAAGGTGCGCACATGTGGCCAAATTTGAATTATGCGAGAGGCGTGCCATGCGACACAGTGGCTCGAACTTCGTCTGCTTCATTTTGCTGGCGACTCAAGACACCTGGAGAACCCACGCCTTTCGCGGCCTCAATTTTCAAACTCCCTAATATCTGGGTGTTTTGACGTGATTGCGTTAAAGACCATGTTGCTCACAAGTTGCGGCGTCGGCGTCAATTTTTATTAATACAAATACATATATGGAGAAGTAGGTGCCAATGCGTGGCGCTGGCTACTCTTCCTTTTGCGCAACAGCTGTTATTGCATGCTTTAAAGAAACTTGAGGCTATAAAAAGGCACATATACAACACTCACGCACTGAGTCCAAGTGTTTATTCCTAAAATCTCTCCGCACAACACAGGTTTAAAAAAAATACAAGTAATAACGCACTTGAAATGTCCATACAAAAATGCGCAATCACAAAATGTTGTCAAATGGGATCATGCTTCTCGGGAGCCGTCTCTTCAATACTGAACTGTAACTGCAACTAATAGATCTTCGCAAGGATTTTTCTTGCGAATTATAAATACAAAAGTGTTATAGAGAAGCATACCTGCTAACAATAACGCGACTACATTTTGTTTTCTGGTTTAGTGCTTGTGTGGTATTTATAATTCCTCCAGAAAGTGGCTCTACATCAGGCGCTGCAGTTGCATGTGGAATTGTTTCGGCTATGGGTCGAAGGTTTTTGCTGTCGATGGTGGTCGCGTATCCCAAGAATTTGTTTTTTTACACCTTTCCTTTTTAAAGGCCTTGATAATTTTTACACGGGTAGAGATTGTGCTCAACATCCTCTACAGCTTCTCCACATGAGCAGGTAGCAATGTAAGCTTTCCTTATTCTATACAAGGAGGCCCTCGAGTATAGGCCGCGCCTAGTCGACGCCAGTGAATGACCATTTTTAAAGATCGGCTAACCTTGGATGGAGAATTTATTTTCCACCGAGGTCAAGGCAACAAAAGACGGAGTTTACAGCACTGTTTTCGAACTATGCTTCCTTGGACAACTGACCGCTCAGAATAGTTATTCGACATCGCACATCGCTGTACGGTAGAGGTAGCAGTGATATATTCTTCTACTGATGTGTTGCATGTGCCGTTTGATCAGCTATGTCATTTCGTATGTTCCCACGGTTGAATTGACTCCCAATGGTACAATATTCTGGGATTTAAATATTTTCCTATAGCTTAAGCCCACTGTATATGATATACCAGCACGAAAGCTGTGTTACCTAAACTGATTTCTTTTCAACAAACTAAGCTAACGAGGATTTCGAGTCACTGAGAACTACCCATCAAAGAGGACCTGAGTGTGAACATATGAAGCACAGCGTTGCATAAAGCTCTGCCGTTGTTTTTGTTGTTGTCAAATGACAGAGCATAAAATCTTGTTTTTTTCTTGCTATGCAGGTAGAATGACGGCGTAGAGCTTGGGTACAGTCACGATCCGTCGGTGTACACGACAACACAGTCTTCATTTTAGTATAAGAATGTGTTTAAATTAAATGGGTTATTGAAAATATATGCACAATATACTTGCAGGTGTTGGCTGTGAGCAAAAAATTATGATCTTTACGAAACCGAAATACTCAAAAAGAGGCAAATAAAAGAGATAACAAAAATTTTGTGTTCCCATAGTGGAACGAACCCAAGTCGCTTGCATGGCAAGCGTGTAATCTACCGCACTGTCACGCCTCTGCATGTGAACACAGTGAAAATACCTTTCTCTACTTGAAAGTGCAGGTAATTACCTCGTGTTTTACAAACACACGCGTCCCGTATACAACATAAGTTTTACCGCGTTTTTCGCCATCCGCTTATTCGCAGGCAGCGCGATTTCGCAGGTGTATATTTATGGAAAATATTGAAGGCAAAGCACTGAAAAACTACAAAGGATATCAATACCCATTATATTCTTGGCGCCAATCATTTTGCGAACCACGTAAACTAGAAGTGATAATTACGAGGTGGCGCTGTTAAGTGCCGAAACTAGTTTTTTACTATCACTGGCCTGGTCAGGCACTTTATTCACTGTGCGCTTTATGTAAAAAAATTACAGGTCACATCAGGTGTACCCCAAAGAAGCGTCCTAGGGCCATTGCTTTTCACTTTATACATAAATGATATTGTAAATGTCATCACCCCTTCTGTACAAATTAGATTATTTGCAGACGATTGTGTTTTGTTCCGGGATATTAACTCTTTTGATGATCAAAATGAACTTAACTCAAACCTTCATAATATTCATCAGTGGTGCAATAAACGGGGAATGATCCTTAATGCAGAAAAGAGTGTCTGCATGCGTTTGACACGTGAGAAAGTTTCACTAAATAATACGTACCAGCTTGAGTCTTCAACTCTTAGAGAGGTTACAAGCTACAAATATTTGGGCCTAACTGCAACTAGTAATTTGTCTTGGAACATGCATGTAGACAACATATGTTCAGCTGCCTTTCGGAAACTTGGTTTTCTAAGACATAAATTGCGTACCAGTCCTGCCAATGTAAAGCTTCTTAGTTATTATTCTTTTACACTACCTAAACTGGAATACGCCAGCATTGTATGGGACCCTTACACTAAGCTTAATATAAACAAACTTGAGCGGGTTCAAAGGAAAGCTGTTCGGTTTATATGTTCAAAATACTTACCGTCGGATTCACCTTCCGCGCTGATGTCTGCAAACGACATTCAGACCCTTGAATCCCGCAGACGCGAACAACGGCTGGATTTTCTTCAATTATTACTTAATCAAAAACTCGCAATCGATTCATCGCCTTACTTATCCTTTCTGTCAACAAGGAACACACGACATCATCATCCCAATTTGCTAACCCCATTTTTTGCGAGAACCGATGCCTTTATGTATTCTTTTTTTCCGCGAACAGTGTCGGACTGGAACAAGTTATGCGAACCTCATTCATTGTAACGTATGTGTAACGTATTGTAAAGTATGAGGTATGCAATGTATTGTCGTTGTGTGGCGTAAGTTACTACTTGTGTTGTGGAACATATTGTAATGTAGTATTGTAGAACCGGGTGTGTTGTTGCTTTGCATATTGAAGTTTATTGTAGTGTAAAAAGAGCGAAGCGTGATGTTGTTACATAACGAAGTGTATTGTAGCGTGTAAAACAAAGTGTGTTTTTTGTATGATGTACGTCATTACGTCTGTGGTATGCGTGACGTGCCCTTCCTGCTTGGACCACTTAGTGTACGCCGTATGTAATAAATAAATAAATAATAAATAAAAACAATAGATCATTTTTTTTGACCTGTAGGCGACTTAATACAACTCAAAGATTCAAGTTAGAAAGTATTTTATCGTCCATTAGAAATAATTTATACATGCCCATAATTGCCTCTTTTGGAGCCTTTGTTTCTGAGTTACATGTGAGAAAAATGTCGTGACTGTGCGAAATTATCTGAATGAAACCAAATTACTAACAAACTACTCTATGTTATTACTCTTCTGTGTTGACATATGCATAAATTTTGTTTTATTTATTCTTGTTTTCAAATATGGGGTGCTTACCTAATATATTATATATACCCATAAGATAGCTTCATGATTTATACATTTCAGACAGCACCAAAACTCCATTTTAAAATTTGTAACGTTCTCTTTGATGACCTCTATTCTTCTAAACTTTTATAACATTTCGTAATGCCAATCAATTTTGGGCCATCTCCATATAGTGGATATTAGCCACAAGAGAAGGTGAACAAGAGGAAAAAGAAGAGAGATTGTTCCACGGGTCGTGCTTGCTCTAGGGTTTTGGCCTAAGTTTGTGTAGTGGCTGTGGTTTCTTTGTCTTTATTAGGTGTTCCTATAGTGCTTTTACAGCTACGTAAGCGCTTTTAGCGCCAGAAAATTCACTTAGATGCAGTTTTCTTCACCTGGACCAGGGGCTTGCCTCTGGTCTGCTTCACTTCCGCCACAGGAAATACCAGTGGATCAGTTTCTACGCAACGGCATTCCCACAGTTCCTGTGGCCCTCGTCCCTAGCAATGACGGCTTCATTAGGATGAAGAATCCGAGAGTGATTCAGGCGGAGCTTAGAGCTGCGACGTCTCACTTCCACAGCATCACAGAGGTCCGCCAGTTCGGCAGAGGTGGTATTCTATGTTTTTCATCTGATCAGCTCTGTGTCCAAGACCTATTGAAGTGCTCGAGTTTCGCGACCAATCCGGTGAGCGCCTTTATTCCCCCGCATCTGGCATGTGTGAAAGGTATTGTTCGCGGTGTCGATGTTAACTTGACCCCGTCTGAGGTATTAGAGATGTTTGCCGTGACTGGTGCTATTTCCGTTTATAGGTGTGCACGACTAGTAGAGAAGCAGAAGACGCCGACTGAGTCGGTAATTGTAACCTTTGCTGGAGCGAATCTCCCAAGCGAAATCAAGGCATGGCCACTAATATACAGAGTGGAACCGCTATCACCGCGACCACTCCAGTGTACGAAGTGCTGGCGATACGGTCACACTATAAAGGATGCAGGTCAGAACTCAGATGCCGAGTGTGTGGTGACAACCACGAAACAAATGACTGCAAAGCTAAAGAAGAGAAATGTTGTCTCTGCATCGAACAACACTGTGCAGATAATCCTGATTGTTCAGCAAAGGCTCGAGAAATGCAAATTCTTGAAATTATAGGGCGTAGGCGCTGTTCTCGACGAGAAGCCCTAGCGGAAATACAGACTAGAACTCAGGGGTATGCCAGTGTTGCAGCACGACATCTCTCGGAAACATATGGGTCGATTTCCCTGAATATAGCGGAGGCCATAGAAAAGGCTCTAGAAAAAGCCATGGAACGACTGACTTCTAACCTTTGCGATTCTCTATCTCAAATTTTGGCTAACCAGATGACTCGCATATTTGGTACAACGGGAGAGTCAGGCCTAGTATCCCAACATGTTGAGAGTTCACGACCAATAGCTGACGGTGAATCTGAAACTGCGCCATCGTATTATCCGCCAGCAGGAGCCTCTGCAATAGGCGTCCACAGCCAAAATGAGGAATCTGAAACCGCACCCTCGTATTTTCCGTCTACAGCACCCTCTGCAGTAGATATACAGAGTGTAAGTGAGGACAAAGCTACATATACAATAGATTCCGATGACATGGATTTGGACCCTAGGTCCCTGAAGAGATCTAGATCCCCTGTGTCAAAGAAAACTAACTCACCGAAACAAACTAAGAACAAAAAGTATCTGAAAGAAAAGGAGAGCCTTTCGAAGAGGGATTTCTTGAAGGAAGGCATTCTAGAGAAAGCTATAGCGGAAGCAGCTCTTTCGAAACCATAGGGTCGCTTAAGATTCTCCATTGGAATTGCCGATCAATCCATTCTGCATCTACGGATTTTGTATACTTGACTTCTAAATTCGCTCCTGATATTATAGCATTACAAGAGACATGGCTATCTGTACATAATTTGTTCCATTTAAATAACTTCCAATCCTTTCGATTAGACCATCCATCGAGAGGTGGGGGTCTAGCTCTCTTTATTAATAATAGAATTAGTATGAAAGTCAAATGCTCATACAAACATATGTCGCCAGAATGCGAAATTTTGGCAGTAGACATTACACTGCCCAACTGCACTCCTTTCACTTTAGTTAATATGTATTTTCCGGATGGAGTTCAAGACACACGAAGTTTAGATCTAGCTACAAAATCGTGGTGCAAAGACAAAGTTTTAGTTGGAGACTTTAATTCTCACCACACGAGTTGGGGTTTTAGAACTAATCTTAGTGGGAAACGCTTGTGGGAGTGGACAATGGCTAATGACCTGACGTGCCTCAACGTGAGAACCCCCACATTTATTCGTACTCACTACAGGTCGGCCTTAGATTTAAGTTTTGTCAGTTCAGCCATTACTACTTCTTCTTGGAAAGCGCTGGACTGTGGCACCAACAGTGACCACTTACCGATAAGTTTTGAAATTTCTTGTCCGATAATTCCATCTTGTTCAAATGTAAGAGTATTTGTAAATTACACTAAATTTAGGAATGACCTGAAGTCAGCACTGGCTATTCACTCGGACGAGAGCGATGATAAAAAAGCACTGAAAATAAACGCAGTCATTAAAAGATCCTACAAAAGAGCCGAATTTACTGTTGAATCCACAAAAAGAGTATATAGCCGTTGGTGGAATGATGAATGTACAAGAGAGCACCGACGACGTAAGGCAGCTTGGAAGCAGCTCTTACATAATCAATCCCCACAAAACTGGGCCGATTTAAATTCATTGCTGCGGGCTTTAAAAGAACGGTAGCTCAAGCTAAACAAGATTATGACAAAAGACATTATGAATACCTGTCGAAGCCTAAACATATGAAAGCACTGTTCCGATTATGAGAGCTCGGAAAATCTTGCCATCACCAGTTAATGTAGCTTGTGATAATATGTCGGCACAAGAAATGACCACTACCATAGAGGCAATAGGTAAAGGTCTGGAAAGCAGATTCACTTCAGTAGTGCCAAACAACTGGCACAAGTCTACGACAAAGTCTGACTTTGAAGAAGTGACACAGACTGAAGTATCCAACGTGATTAAACATTTACCCTGTGCATCTCCTGGCCCAGATGGGATCACAGTAGCCATGATTAAAATTCTGTTCAATTTATCGCCTCGAGACGTCGCCAATGTTATTAACTACTCCATAAAAAACTCATGGGTGCCGCAGGATTGGAGGATAGCAAAGGTGATTCCTATACTAAAACATCCGGGTGGAGGATTAACAGTCGATAATATCAGACCAATCTCTCTAACATCTAACATGGTCAAACTAGTGGAGAGGGTCCTTCATAGCCGAGTAAGTATCTGGATGACAGACAATTTAGTAATAAAACCGAACCAAATCGGCTTTCGTAGTGATTTTTCAATTTGGTGTGCCCATGCTGATTTAGAGAGCCGAATACAGCTCGCGCGTAAAAGAAGGCAATACGCTGCTTTAGTAACGCTTGACATAGCCAAGGCGTATGACAGTGTGGAGCACTTCATATTGTTAAATACGCTAGAGAGATTGAACTTCCCACAATATTTTATTGAGTGGGTGGCAGAATTTTTAAAATCAAGAGAGTTCTACTGCGTCATGGATGGATGTTCCTCATCTAGATTTAAACAAACGCGCGGAGTTCCCCAAGGAGCAGTCTTATCTCCAATATTATTTAATGCTTTAATGAGCACAATTCCAACAGATCAAGAAGTTACTGTCTACATTTATGCTGATGACATAGCACTCTTTGCTGCTGACTGTGATATTTACTCACTACAACTTAAATTACAAAGATATTAACATGTTAGAAATTTGGTTGCAGTCGATTTCGTTATCGTTAAATGTCAACAAGAGCGTGCTCATGGCATTTCCGCTTGCAGAACCAATTTCAATTTCAATTCTATATAAACAGGAACCCATCCAGCAAGTAGACTCTATAATATATTTGGGAATCATTTATAATGACAAACTTAACTGGAGTCCACACATAGAGTATATAACTACCAAAGCACAGCGGGCTTCAGGCTTACTACACAAGCTAAGTAACCGGAAATATGGATTACGGAGGCACACCTTGATAACGTTGTACAAGATGTACATGCGCCCAATCATGGAATTCAGCTGCATATTATTCTCGGGTGGCCCTGCTTATAAAACGAAACCTCTAGTTGTCTTGGAGCGAGAAGCACTGCGAATGTGTCTGGGACTCCCTAGATTTGTGGCTATCAACGTACTGTACCAGGAAGCGCGCCTGCCTACACTACTTTGTCGATTTCGAATTTTGACCGTACAAGCATTTTTAAAATTTTATAGCTTACCGGCAAGAAGATCTCAATATGCTTTTATCGCAAACCCAGACGCCTTCTTTCTTGCTCATTGGCCACGGTTTCACACACCTCAGATAATGTTTGTACAAAAAAATCTACAAAGTATAAATGTGAACATTAGAAATGTAATTGAGACTGATGACTCGAATTGTCATGTTATTATTGAGTATGATGATATATTCCCCCAAAACGCCAAATTACAATCCCTCAAATTTTTAAATAACATATTATTAGATTACTTGGAGCATGCAAAAACTAAAAATATAATAGCCACAGATGCTTCCGTAAATAATCAAAAGGCAGGTGTAGGCATTGCGTCTGATTTGCTTGACTGGTCCTTTTCAGTGAGACTGCCTGATTTTACTCCAGTTTTTGAAGCGGAGCTCTTGGCGATTATTTTAGCTCTTCGAAAACTTCCATCAAATCAAAACAACGCAGTAATAATGACGGATTCTCTTTCAGTTTGTGAAGCTCTGACGGCTTCAGAGAACTCTCGAATTCTAAGCACATTCAAAACATTAGTACCCCCGCAGTTGAGACTCCTGAGATTACTATGGGTTCCGGGACACTGTGGATTAAGATTAAATGAATTGGCCGATTCCTTAGCACGAGCCGCACTTGATGGGCCAGTTTTGTCCATACTGCCAGATGTTGAATATATCACGGCAATAAGATATCGAAAATCAGCAATCTCCACTGATACGATAGAAAAGTAACTACACGGACAGACTATAACCACCTCATGTTTCCATGGCAACACCACTGGAGTCAGTCCAGAAAGCTCGAAGTCTTAATTACTAAATTTCGATGTCGTGTCCCCCCTCTAAACCTGTATCTACACAGAGCTGGTCAGACAACATCACCCCTCTGCGCATTCTGCGGAGAAATGGAATCACTAGATCATTATTTTCTGTATTGTCGCCGCTACGAGATACTTAGAAAAAGGTTACTATTTATGCCATTTCGGAAAATAGGCCTTAGATTAACGGCGGAAACGGCGCTAAGCTTTGGCGCCTCAGCTTTGGGACATTGCCACAGGGATGCTTTCAATGCCGTTTGCAATTATATTCAGGCAACCAAGCGTATTTTTTAGCTTGGTTGCCTGGTTGCCTATCATTTAGCTTTTTTTTTCGACGCGAGGAGGCGCATCGTCACGTAAAAGCTGTCTAATTGTGTTCCAGTTCTCGGACAGCATGGGCTTGGTGCGGTCTTCTAAGCATGCATATATGCAGTATGCATAGACTCTCTACGTGATGTCTAGAAATTGGAATACAACCATGGTCAACTTCGTGCCCTGCGCTTGGCATAACATCAATTGTCAAGGTTCCTGGGATTTCGCTAGTGTTTTGCTGAAGGAATAGCAAACAAGTTTGATAAATAGCTGAGCTTCTCTGACATGTTGGTCGCGGCACTCGGATCTCCTTCTGGGAGTGGGTTCTGCATGCATCGAGGCAGCCGACACGTGGTGGAACCGCCAAGATGGAGCGACGGAGTAATATTACGAATAATAGAGGGAATGAGAATCACCTAACCAAGACATTGAGCACTCAAGTCGTACTGCGTACGCTGCTCTTGCTTTCTGACAATTAGTAGAGTTTGCGAGCAGACTGCGTTACACTAAATGGATGTGCGCACATGTGGCCAAATTTGAATTATGCGAGAGGCGTGCCATGCGACACAGCGGCTCTAACTGCGTCTGCTTCATTTTGCTGGCTACTCAAGACACCTGGAGAACCCACGCCTCTCGCGGCCTCAATTCTCAAACTCCCTAGTATCTGGGTGTTTTGACGTGATAGCGTAACAGAGGTTGTTGCTCACAAGTTGCAGCGTCGGTGTCGATAACTAATATGACAGATACATATATGGAGAAGTAGGTGCCAATGCGTGGCACTAGCTACTCTTCCTTTTGCGCAACAGCTGTTATTGCATGCTTTAAAAAACTTGAGGCTATAATAAGGCACATATACAACACTCACGCACTGAGTCCAAGTGTTTATTCCTAAAATCTCTCCGCACAACACAGGTTTAAAAAAATACAAGTAATAACGCACTTGAAATGTCCATACAGAAATGCGCAATCACAAAATGTTGTCAAATGGGATCATGCTTCTCGGGAGCCGTCTCTTCAATACTGAACTGTAACTGCAACAAATAGATCTTCGCAAGGATTTTTCTTGCGAATTATAAATACAAAAGTGTTATAGAGAAGCATACCTGCTAACAATGACGCGACTACATTTTCTTTTCTGGTTTAGCGCTTGTGTGGTATTTATTATTCCTCCAGAAAGTGACTCTACATCAGGCGCTGCAGTTGCATGTAGTATTGTTTCGGCTATGGGCCGAAGGTTTTTGCTATCGATGGTGGTAGCGTATTCCAAGAATTTGGTTTTTTACACGTTTCTTTTAAAGGCCTTGATAATTTTTACAGGGATAGAGATTGTGCTCAACATCCTCTACAGCTTCTCCACATGAGCAGGTAGCAATGTAAGCTTTCCTTATTCTATACAAGGAGTCCCTCGAGTATAGGCCACGCCTAGTCGACGCCAGTGAATGACCATTTTTAAAGATCGGCTAACCTTGGATGAAGTATTTATTTTGCGCCGAGGTCAAGACTACATAAGACGGAGTTTACCGCACTGTTTTCGAACTATGCTTCCTTGGACAACTGATAGCTCAGAATAATTATCAGACATCGCACATCGCTGTATGGTAAAGGTAGCAGTGATATATTGTTCTTCTGATGTGTTGTTTGTGCCGTTTGATCAGCTATGTCATTTCGTATGTTCCCACGGTAGAATTGACTCCCAATGGTACAATATTCTGTGATTTATATGTTTTCCTATAGCTTAAGCCCACTGTGTATTATATACCAGCACGAAAGCTGTGTTACCTAAACTGATTTCTTTTCAACAAACTAATCTAACGAGGATTTCGAGTCACTGAGAACTACCCATCAAAGAGGACCTGAGTGTGAACATATGAAGCACAGCGTTGCATAAAGCTCTGCCGTTGTTTTTGTTGTTGTCAAATGACAGAGCATAAAATCTTGTTTTTTTCTTGCTATGTAGGTAGAATGACGACGTAGAGCTTGGGTACAGTCACGATCCGTCGGTGTACACGACAACACAGTCTTCATTTTAGTATAAGGTTGTGTTTAAGTTAAATGGGTTATTGAAAATATATGCACAATAATCTTGCAGCTGTTGGCTGTGAGCAAAAAAATTATTATCTATACAAAACCGAAATACTCAAAAAGAGGCAAACAAAGGAGATAACAAAAATTTTGCGTTCCCATAAAGGAACGAACCCAAGTCGCTCGCATGGCAAGCGTGTAATCTACCACACTGTCTCGCCTCTCCTTGTGAACACAGTGAAAATACTTTTCTGTACTTGAAAGTGCAGGTATTTACCTGGTGTTTTATAAACACACGCGTCCCGTAAACAACATAAGTTTTACCGTGTTTTTCGCCATCCGCTTATTTGAAGGCAGCGCGATTTCGCAGGCGTATATTTATGGAAAATATTGCAGGGAAAAGCACTGAAAAACTACAAAGAATATCAATACCCAATATATTCTTGGCGCCATTCATTTTGCGAACCACGTAAACTAGAAATGCTAATTACGAGGTTGGGCTGTCAAGTGCCGAAACTAGTTTTTTACTATCACTGGCTTGGTCAGGCACTTTATCCACTGTGCACTTTATGTAAAAAAATTAAAAACAATTGATCATTACTTTTTGACCTGTAGGCGACTTAATACAACTCAAAGATTCAAGTTAGAAAGTCTTTTATTGTCCATGAGAAATTATTTATCCATGCCAATAATTGCCTAGAAGAATAAGAATGGGGTGGAGTACATTCGGCAAGCACTCTCAAATTATGACAGGTAGATTGCCACTATCCCTCAAGAGCAAGGTATATAACAGCTGTATCTTGCCGGTACTTAGCTACGGAGCAGAAACCTGGAGACTTACAAAGAGGGTTCAGCTTAAATTGAGGACGACGCAGCGAGCAATGGAAAGAAAAATGGTAGGTGTAACCTTAAGAGACAAGAAGAGAGCAGAGTGGATTAGGAAACAAACGGGGGTTAAGGATATCATAGCTGAAATCAAGAAGAAGAAATGGACATGGGCAGGGCATGTAGCGCGTAGACAGGATAACCGCTGGTCATTAAGGGTAACTGACTGGATTCCCAGAGAAGGGAAGCGGGTTAGGGGGAGACAGAAGGTTAGGTGGGCAGATGAGATTAAGAAGCTTGCGGGTATAAATTGGCAGCAGCAAGCACAGGACCGGGTTAACTGGCGGAACATGGGAGAGGTCTTTGTCCTGTAGTGGACGTAGTCAGGCTGATGATGATGATGATGATGATGATGATGATGATGATGAATAATTGCCTCTTTTGGAGCCTTTGTTTCTAAGTTACATGTGAGAAAAATATCGTGGCTGTGCGAAATTATCTGAATGAAACCAAATTACTAACAAACTACTCTATGTTATTACTCTTATGTGTTGACATATGCATAAATTTTGTTTTATTTATTCATGTTTTCAAATATAGGGCGCTTACCGAATATAATATATATACTCATAAGATAGCATCATGATTTGTACATTTGAGACAGCACCAAAACTCCATTTTAAAATTTGTAATGTTCTCTTTGCTGACCTGTATTCTTCTAAACATTTATAACATTTCGTAATGCCATTCAATTTTGGGCCATCTCCATATAGTGGATATGAGCCACAAGAGAAGGTGAACAAGAGGAAAAAGAAGAGAGATCGTTCCACAGGTCAGAAGGACGCAATGACTGTCACGACCAAGCGCTGACTTCCGTTGTGGCCTACGTGCTACTTCAACCTAGGCGCACTTCCACCTCTGAGGGATCGCGAGAGCTTCGTGGCAGAGCGTACATGCGATGAAAGAACCAGAAAGACTGACGAAGCTGTCGTGGCGTCGACGGCAGAAGCGGCGGCTAGGCGCCATCGTGGCTTCCTTGAACGTCAAGACTGCTTGAACATCTGGAGCACCTCGTGGCGGGGCCCTCAATGGGTCTCTAGTACTGGTACCGAACACGCTAACCATGAAAACGTCACGGACATGAAGGTGGCCGTAGCCAGGCGTCTCCGTTACGTAGCCACGATGAATACGTGGTGTCTGCTCGACCAGGCTGCACTACATATTTTCCCGAGAAGAAGACAACCAAGAAGACCTCTGAACTCCCGAAGGCCATCTCCAGCGACACAATGAGAACCGGGGCATATACGAGGCATTGTGAGTTCACGCCCGCCTGTGACGTTGGCATTAAAGAGGAAACGCCAAAGCCCAAGACGCCGCGTCTCGAGTTGTAGTTCCAGGCAGCCGGACCAGTGGACGCTTGCGAGGTGAGCGCGATGTGCACTGCAAGTTCACGCTACCGGAAACTGGAAGAACAAGGAAGCACTTTGAGAAGGCCCACGGACCGTAGTCAGGTGCCCCAGGCTCACCGCGTCAAGTATGCGCGGGTGGTTGACGCGAAAAAAGTGCTGTCCAAGTCGAGACCTTCGGTGCTTGCCAACGTGCCCTGAAATATGGTGTTTGTAGATCAGAACCGCAAGTGTTTAAGTCCCACAGCTCACTCCGATTGGCCCCAATGTTATACAATGCCACGCGCGCTGTCCGATTGCTGCTGTCCGAGGTCTTGGGCTTAGCCTTATTACCCCCTGATCCTCGGCCGACTTCGCCGTATGAATCGTAGTTTGAATTATATTGACGTTGTATGATGTAATTTGATGCCTCTGTCTTCTTTGCTTTATCTATGAGGGGACACAGGAAGCCTAATACTCACAGTACCTACAACACACAGGCATACATATATATATAGAGAGAGAGAGCTGTCCGCCTCGTAGAAACGGAAGTTATGGTTTTCGGTCATCGACTCGGAGGCCGCGGGTTCGATCTTGGCCCGGTAGTTTAACTTCGATAGCAACAAAATGCAAGAGGCCCACCTCTTGTGACGTCTCTTATGATCATATTCTGGTTGATAGACGTAGAACCTCATGTAATAATAATAATAATATAAATAATATTAATAATAATAAAAATAATAAACATAAGGCTTGAAACAAAACTAAGTAAGTACATGGTAAGGACTTTGCAGAAGTGCAAGGTGTGCAAGTTTCAGATGCAAAAAGGCATGCATAGATTGCACGCACCGCCATTCACATCCAGATAAGACTCGTTTGATTTCCGATTGCACGAATAATAATAATAATAATAATAAAATGAGAGCTGCGCAGAGCAGCCTCCTTACGTTCCGGGAAAGCGTCTGCACAGAAGCAGACGCTTTCGCAGATGCTCAATGGGAGTAACGTTTACTTGTTTTTTTATTTTAACACGAAATAAGCCAGAAATTACAACTATTACGTTTGTTTCATTTAGCTTTTTCTTCTCGACGCGAGGTGGCGCATTGTCGCGTTAAATTTGTGTAATTGTGTTCCAGTTTTCGGACAGCATGGGCTTGGTGCGGTCTTCTAAGCAGTATGCGTAGACTGTCTACGTGACGTCTAAGAATTGGAATACAACGATGGTCACCTTCGTACCCTGTACTTGGCATAACATCGATTGTCAAGGTTCCTGGGATTTCGCTAATGTTTTGCTGAAGGAATAGCAAACAAGTTTGATAAATAGCTGAGCTTCTCTGACGTGTTGGTCGCGCCACTCGGATCTCCTTCTGGAAGTGGGTTCTGCATGCATCGAGGCAGCCGACACGTGGTGGAACCGCCAAGATGGAGCGACGGAGTAATATTGTCACAATGCAGAAACAGCAGCAATCGAATCCAGGAAACTCACTTTAATTGTATTAGAATACTGGTAAACTGATCAGAAGAGAACCTCGTCTTCTTCACTCGCTGCGCGTGTTCTTCGTTGTTCTCTTCGAGCTGCATATTCAATGTGGCATTTGCCCCCCTCCAGAGAGCAGCGTCCCTATGCTCTTCTACACAAGACGGTGTAGTAGATGTATGATATAAATCAGTCCGAAATGTAGGGCTTCATTCGCACAACTTGCACGATTTCTGGTTTTTGCTGGCGAGTTGTCGAGGGGTTGTCAGGAACGACCACGTAATTAACGTCGCTCAGGCGTTGTAAAACTGTGTAGGGGCCAAAATACTTCTTCAGCAATTTTTCAGACAGTCCCCGGCGGCGGATAGGACTCCATACCCAGACTTTGTCGCCGGCCCGATAGACGACATGTCGGTGTCGCAGACTATAACGTTGGGCGTCATAATATTTCTGCTGGGTGATTCGGACGCGCGCAAGCTGCCTCGCTTCTTCTGCTCGTTGGATAAAAGATGAAGCGTCCAAATCGATGTCATTGCAGTCGTGCAGTAACATGGCGTCAAGCATCGTCGTCACTTCACGGCCATGAAGGAGACTGAACGGCGTTCTTCGTGTAGTTTCTTGCTGCGCTGTATTATAGGCGAACGTGATGTACGGTAGAATGTCGTCCCAGTTCTTATGATCCACGTCAACGTACATACTCAACATGTCGGCAATAGTCTTGTTGAGGCGTTCTGTTAAGCCGTTGGTTTGTGGATGATAGGAAGTGGTTTTCCGATGGGCGGTTCCACTGAGCTCAAGCACTGTCTTCAGGAGCGCGGCCGTGAAAGCGGCACCTCGATCCGTTATTATGATTGTTGGAGCACCGTGCCTCAGGACGATATTTTCTACGAAGAATCGTGCGGTTTCAACGGCGGTGCCACTTGACAAAGCCTTTGTTTCGGCGTAGCGCGTAAGATAATCAGTGGCGACTATTACCCACTTGTTGCCAGCATGAGAAGTCGGATATGGTCCAAGGAGATCCATTCCAATTTGGGCAAAAGGTACCGTGGGCACTTGAATTGGTTGTAATAGCCCAGCTGGTTTTAACGGTGGCGATTTTCGTCGTTGGCAATCGAGGCACGTGCGCACGTAATGCTTCACAATAGCTGGAAGTCTTGGCCAGTAGTATTTCTGTTGGATTCTGGCCAATGTGCGTGTGTATCCGAGATGACCAGACGTTGGCTCATCGTGGCAAGCACAAAGTATCTCCTCACGAAGTGACGTCGGAACAACAAGTAGGTGGGTGCTTCCTCTGGGAGAAAAGTTCTTCTTATAGAGAACACCACTAAGTAAGCAGAATGACGGCAGGCTCCTTGCAAATCTTCTAGAGACGGTTGTTGTCCGGCCATTCAAAAATTCAATAAGAGGAAGCAACTCACTGTCTTCTTTCTGCTTGCACGAAATCGTAGTGGTGTCAACGACTCCTACAAACGCCATGCTGTCATCTTCTGTGTCATCATCGCGCTTTATCGGTGACCTTGATAAGCAATCGGCGTCGGCGTGCTGCCGTCCGGACTTATACACGACCGTCATATCAAACTCTTGAAGGCGTAAGCTCCACCGTGCGAGCCGACCAGACGGGTCTTTCAAGTTGGTCAGCCAGCAGAGGGAATGATGGTCGCTGACTACGTGGAAGGAACGACCATAGAGGTACGGACGAAACTTCATAACCGCCCATACGACAGCAAGACACTCTTTTTCCGTTGTGGAGTAGTTGGACTCGGCGCGGGAAAGCGTCCTACTAGCATATGCGATCACACGCTCGGCTGAGTCTTGCCACTGGACGAGTACAGCGCCTAAACCCACGTTGCTGGCATCTGTATGGACCATGGTAGGAGCATCTTCATCAAAGTGAGCAAGCACAGGTGGAGTCTGCAGGCGTTGTCGGAGATCGTCAAATGCCACCTGTTGATCGTCGCCCCATGTGAACGAAACGTCTTCTCTTGTGAGTCGTGTTAACGGCGAGGCTATGTGGGAGAAATTGGCAATAAACCTTCGGTAGTATGCGCATAGGCCAAGGAAACGCCTGACTGCTTTCTTGTCTTTTGGTACCGGAAATTTTCTGACGGCCGCAATCTTATCGGGATCAGGTCGAACACCTTCATGGCTCACCACATGGCCTAAAAATTGAAGCTCCTTGAAACCGAAATGACACTTCTCGGGTTTCAGTGTCAGGCCGGCAGACCTTATTGCCCTGAATACCAATAGCAGCCTGCTCAGGTGTTCCTCAAATGTTTTTGAATAAACAATGACTTCGTCCAGATAGACCAGACATGTCTGCCACTTAAGGCCTGACAGAACGGTATCCATCAGTCTCTGAAATGTTGCGGGGGCTGAGCACAATCCGAATGGCAAGACTTTAAATTCATAGAGCCCGTCAGGCGTTACAAAAGCCGTTTTTTCTCTATCTCGCTCGTCGACCTCACTTTGCCAATACCCACTTTTGAGGTCCATTGACGAAAAGTAGCGTGCATACCTCAGCCTGTCGAGTGAATCATCAATGCGCGATAATGGGTACACGTCTTTCTTTGTCACACGGTTCAGCTTGCGGTAGTCGACACAAAATCGCAAGCTTCCGTCTTTCTTTTTAACCAGCACTACTGGCGATGCCCAAGGGCTTCTTGACGGCTGGATGACGTCAACATCAAGCATTTTCTTCAATTGTTCCTGGATTGCTTCACGCTCTTTCGGTGCTACGCGGTATGGGTTCTGTCGGATTGGCCTTGCCGTCTCCTCCGTTATTATCCGATGCTTCGTCAGTGGCGTTTGACTGACCCTCGAGGTCGATGAAAAACAGTCTTTGAACTGGTGAAGAAGATCTACTAGCAGCTGTCTCTGCGCTGGTAACAAATCCGAGCTTACGCCAATAGGTGGTGGGGCTGACGTGGCTTGCGGCTCGTCCTGTTGTACTACACAACACTCGCGGATTTCAGTGATCTCGTCAAAATAGGCAACTGTAGTGCCTTGTGTAATGTGTCGTCGCTCGTTGGTAGAATTCGTTAACAGAACCTCTGCTTCACCGCACACAACGTTGACGATACTTCTGGCAATTGCAACACCGCGAGAGAGTAGGAGCGTCAATACTTGTTCAGCGATTCCTTCTCCAGTATTCTGCTCACTGCACGTGACTGAAACAAGGCGGCACGATAACGGAGGTACGGTCACATCGTCAATGACTCGTAGGGATTTTCGGTGTAGCACTGCGCTTTGATCCGCTGAAAAGGTCAGTACACCGTCCGGAATATTGATGATGGCACCATATTCACGCAAGAAATCCATCCCCAAGATTGCCTGTTTGCAACACTCAGAAAGGATAACAAAAGTTGCGACGAAGGATGCGTCCCCTATCTTCATTCTTGCGGTGCACTTTCCGGTGGGTGTGAGTAGCTGCCCTCCAGCTCCTCTAATCTGCGGTCCTGTCCATTCCATTCTAACCTTCCTGAGCGTGTCTGCCAGACTCTCACTCATTATTGAGAAGTCCGCGCCAGTGTCGACCAATGCCATGACGTCATGTCCGTCAATCGTAATTGCAACTTCGGCAGTAACAACCCCATCTTTCGTCGATTCATTGAAAATGTGTCTCTCTTCGCTCGGCAGTAATGGGGGATTTTCAGCACTTCGACGATTCGCAACCTTCCCCCCTGAGGTCGCTGCTTTTAGTTTCCCCGCCGTGGACTAGGAGATCTCCCTCTTGGCATGTCAGTGGTGCTCCGTCTAGAGGATGGAGAATAACGCCCAGGAGAGGGTGAGCGTGACCGAAACCCAGGAGGAACATCCCGCGGGGTCATGACAGTCGTGTCGACTTCAGATGTTCCGTTGAAATGGCGCCGAGGAACCGTAGAAGGAAACCCTTGGTACCCTGCGGCGCGATACGGGCAATACCGAACGATGTGGCCTGCTTCCCCACAGTGAAAGCACAGGGGTCTATGATCAGGGGTACGCCAGATGTCAGTTTTGCGAAGTGGTGGCCGCCTCGGCATCGAAGTTTCTCTGTAGTACCAAGGCGCTGTCGGCGGATGTTGCTTGTGGTACTGATGTGATGTCGGCACGTTCGCTGGCTGTCGGCGGACTACGTCTGCATAGCTAGCCCTGGGAGTGCTCGTGTTCGGCTCAGGAAGCGAGAGCACTTGCCTGATCTCCTGGCGTACAACTTCCGTTACTGAGGCGATCGCGCAGTCATTCGGTTTGGCGACGAGTTTCTTGACCTCTTCTTGTACGATTTATCGTATTAGTTGGCGCAAAGAACCTTCGTCGGGTGTTGTTGCGGTGGTAGAGGCTGCCACGCTGATCGGTGCACTGTGGGTTGGGCGGTCATACTGGCGATAACGTAGATGCAGTGCACGTTCGATAGATGTCGCCTCCTTGGAGAATTCATCCACACTTGTAGGCGGGTTTCGTACGAGGCCAGCGAACAGCTGCTCCTTAACGCCCCGCATGAGGTGGCTAACCTTTTTGGCTTCGGGCATATTAGGATCTGCTCGACGAAATATCCACGCCATGTCCTCAACAAACATCGTGACGGATTCATTTGGTTTCTGAATCCGTGACTCGAGGAGACGCTGTGCGATTCCTCGTCTTTCAGTGCTCGCGAACGTGTCGAGAAACTTCTGCCGGAACTCGTCCCAAGACGACCACACGCGATTCGTGAACCACGTTCGGGCTCCGTCTTGAAGCGGAAAATAAACGTAGCCCAATTTCTGTGTGGTGTTCCAACCGTTAACATTCGCTGTGTGCTCGAATTCCTCGAGCCAGTCATGTGCATCCTCATTTGCGTTTCCGTGGAAGTCTACCGGAAGTCGAGGGTTCAAAACAGTCACCTGTGTCGTGCTTGGGCTGGACACGTTGGGGCCAGTGCTTCCAGGCGCCGTCATGCTTTCTGGCACAGTCACGCTTTCCGGCAATGGAACAAACTCCGGTCTGAGGCCTAACAGGCGCCGGCTGCTGCGGTGAACGGGGGTGTCGATGCGCGGAAGTCTTTCTTGACCAGGTGCGGGGCTGTTGTCAGGCGTCCCGAACATGTACCAAGCACCTCCACCAGTGTCACAATGCAGAAACAGCAGCAGTCGAATCCAGGGAACTCACTTTATTGTATTAGAATACTGGTAAACTGATCAGAAGAGAACCTCGTCTTCTTCACTCGCTGCGCGTGTTCTTCGTTGTTCTCTTCGAGCTGCATATTCAATGTGGCAATATTACGAATATTAGAGGGAATGAGAATCGCCTAACCAAGACATTGAGCACTCAAGTTGTACTGCGTGCGCTGCTCTTGCGTTCGGAGAATTAGTAGAGTTTGCGAACAGGCTGCGTTACACTAAATAGATGGTGCGCACATGTGGTCAAATTTAAATTATGCCAGAGATTGCCATGCAACACTGTGGCTCCAACTGCTTCTGCTTCATTTCGCTGGCGACTCAAGACACCTTGAGAACCCACGCGCTTTCCGGCCTCAATTCTCAAACTTCCTAATATCTGGGTGTATTGACGCGATAGTGTTACAGAGCTTGTTGCTCAGAAGTTGCGGCGTCGGCGTCAATAAGTATTAATACAAATACATATATGGAGAGGTTGGTGCCAATGTGTGGCACCGGCTACTCTTCCTTTTGCGCAACAGCTGTTATTGCATATTTAAAAGTAACGTGAGGCTATACAAAGGCACATATACAACACTCACGCACTGAGTCCAAGTGTTTATTCCTAAAATCTCTCCACGCAACCCAGGTTTTAAAAAAAATACAAGTAATAACGCAATTGAAATGTCCATACAAAAAATGTGCAATCACAAAAAGTTGCCAAAGGGGATCATGCTTCTCGGGAGCCGCTTCTCAATACTGAACTGTAACTGCAAAAAATAGATCTTCGAAAGGATTTTTCTTGCGAATTATAAATGCGAAAATATTATAGAGAAGCATACCTGCTAACAATAACGCGACTACATTTTCTTTTCTGGTTTGGTGCTTGTGTGGTAATAATGATTCCTCCAGAAAGTGACTCTACATCAGGCGCTGCAGTTGCATGTAGAATTTTTTCGGCTATGGGCCGAAGGCTTTTGCTATTGATGGTGGTCGCGTATCCCAAGAATTTGGTATTTACACGTTTCTTTTTTAAAGGCCTTGATAATTTTTACAGGGATAGAGATTGTGCTCAACATCCTCTACAGCTTCTCCACATGAGCAGGTAGCAATGTAAGATTTCCTTATTCTATACAAGAAGGCCCTCGAGTATAGGCCGCGCCTAGTCGACGCCAGTGAATGACCGTTTTTAAAGATCGGCTAACCTTGGACGGAGTATTTATTTTCCGCCGAGGTCAAGGCTACATAACACGGAGTTTACCGCAATGTTTTCGAACTATGTTTCCTTGGACAACTGACAGCTCAGAATAATTATCAGACATCGCACATCGCTGTACGGTAGAGGTTGCAGTCATATATTCTTCTTCTGATGTGTTGCATGTGCCATTTGATCAGCTATGTCATTTCGTATGTTCCCACGGTAGAATTGACTCCCAATGGTACAATATTCTGTGATTTAAATATTTTACTATAGCTTAAGCCCACTGTATATGATATACCAGCACGAAAGCTGTATTACCTAAACTGATTTCTTTTCAACAAACTAATCTAACGAGGATTTCGAGTCACTGAGAACTACTCATCAAAGAGGACCTGAGTGTGAACATATGAAGCACAGCGTTGCATAAAGCTCTGCCGTTGTTTTTGTTGTTGTCAAATGACAGAGCATAAACTTTTGTTTTTTTCTTGCTATGCAGGTAGAATGACGACGTAGAGCTTGGGTACAGTCACGATCCGTCGGTGTACACGACAACACAGTCTTCATTTTAGTATAAGGTTGTGTTTAAATAATTGGGTTATTGAAAAGATAGGCACAATATTCTTGCAGGTGTTGGCTGTGAGAAAAAAAATTGTGACCATTGCGAAATCAAAATACTAAAAAACAGGCAAATAAATGATATAACAAAAATTTTGTGTTCCCAGAGTGGAACGAACCCATGTCGCTTGCATGGCAAGTGTGTATTCTACCACACTGTCACGCCTCTGCTTGTGAATACAGTGAAAATACCTTTCTGTACTTGAAAGTGCAGGTAATTACCTCCTGTTTTATAAACACACGTGTCCCGTATACAACACAAGTTTTACAGTGTTTTTCGCCATCCGCTTATTCGAAGGCAGCGCAATTTCACAGGCGTATATTTATGGAAAATATTGCAGGCAAAGCACTGCAAATCTACAAAGAATATCAATACCCATTATATTCTTTGCGCCAATCATTTTGTGAACCACGTAAACTCGAAGTGATAATTACGAGGTTGCGCTGTCAAGTGCCGAAAGTAGTTTTTTACTATCAGTGGTCTGGTCAGGCAATTTATTCACTGTGCGTTTTATGTAAAAAAATAAAAACAATAGAACATTTCTTTTTGACCTGTAGGCGACTTAATACAACTCAAAGATTCAAGTTAGAAAGTCTTTTATTGTTCATTAGAAATAACTTATCCATGAGCATAATTGCCTCTTTTGGAGCCTTTGTTCCTGAGTTACATGTGAGAAAAATATCGTGGCTGTGCTAAATAATCTGAATTAAACCAAAATACTAACAAACTACTCCATGTTATTACTCTTCTGTGATGACATATGCATAAATTTTGTTTTATTTATTTATGTTTTCAAATATAGAGTGCTTACCTAATTTATTATATATACTCATAAGATAGCATCATGATATATACATTTGAGACAGCACCAAAACTCCATTTAAAAATTTGTAATGTTCTCTTTGATGACCTCTATTCTTGTAAACATTCATAACATTTCGTAATGCCATTCAATTTTGGGCCATCTACATATAGTGGATATGAGCCACAAGAGAAGGTGAACAAGAGGAAAAAGAAGAAAGATCGTTCCACGGCTGTGCTTGCTCTAGGGTTTTGGCTTAAGTTTGTTTAGTGACTGTGGTTTCTTTGTCTTTATTAGGTGTTCCTATAGTGCTTTTACAGCTAAGTAAGCACTTTTAGCGCTAGGAAGATCACTTAGATGCAGTTTTCTTCACCTGGACCAGGGGCTTGCCTCTGGTCTGCTTCACTTCCGCCACAGGAAATACCAGTGGATCAGTTTCTACGCAACGGCATTTCTGCAATTCCTGTGGCCCTCGTCCCTAGCAATGACGGCTTCATTCGGATAAAGAATCTGAAAGTGACCCAGGCGGAGCTTAGAGCTGCGACGTCTCACTTTCATAGCATCACAAAGGTCCGCCAGTTCGGCAGAGGTGGTATTCTATGTTTTTCATCTGATCAACTCTGTGTCCAAGACCTATTGAAGTGCTCGAGTTTCGCGACCAATCCGGTGAGCGCCTTTATTCCCCCGCATCTGGAATGTGTGAAAGGTATTGTTTGCGGTGTTGATGTTAACTTGACCCCGTCTGAGGTATTAGAGATGTTTGCCGTGACTGGTGCTATTTCCGTTTATAGGTGTGCACGACTAGCAGAAAAGCAGAAGATGCCGACTTCTTTTTGTGAATTCTTAAAGGCGTAAACAGGATTTTTTTGAGGTCCAAATGGGTACCGCATGAGGACAATGCCTGGAGAGTAAGCGCGCAGGCTGCAGCATCGGCCGCCTCATTATCGTCGAGGCCCATGTGAGCCGGGCCGCACGGGCCTCGACGGGCCACACAATACACCTGTGAGAAATGTGTTAGAATAGTGTCGTGTGTCACAATATTGAAGGCCCCCTTCAGATCTAAAGTGAGTACAACTTTGTCATCTTGGGGATACTCAACCGGATCGAGGATCTCCCGATCGAGCTGAAGCAAGACATGCTGCGTGGACTGGTGTGGGTGGAACCCATACATGGTGTCTGCAAATGCAATTTTGGCTTCCAGAAACTGAGACAACCTGTCGCGCGCTATCGTCTCCATTATTTTTTCCGCACAAAAAGTCAGGAAGATGGGGAGGAGGTTGTCCGTGCTAATGGCTTTGCACACTTTGGGTATGAAGGGGACCAGGGCGGTCTTCCACTCAACTAGGAGAGGTCTTTTTCAGATACAAATGGAGTTTATGTATGCAATGAGAATGGTATAGGCAGAGTCAGGAAGGTAGGCAAGTAATTCAATGGTGATTTTATCTCCTCCCGGGGCCGTTTCTTGCCTTATTTTCTAGTGCCGCCTTCAGATCATGTTGCTGGAACAGCTGATACAGCTCCGCGTTCTCGGTACCTGAAGAGGAGTACGCGGGCCCTCGGGGGTCCTGCTGTGTGGGTAGGTATTGGTCTCGAAGTGCACATGCTGATATTCATGTGTCTACATCGAAGCTGTGAAACGCTTGTCGGGAATGGTTTTTTGTCTCTGTTTGAGTTTGGGTCGAATTGATCAAAGCGCGGAAAAAACGCCAGGTACTCCGGCTGGACATCTGTCGAGCAGCCGTGTTGCATCGGTTCACCTAGTTAGAGTGAGCGAGCTGGGCTGCATACTCTGCCGCTCGCTGGGTGACCTCAGCGATGCAAGTCTTGAGCTTTCAATTGTGTTTTTGCCGGTGCCATCGGTGGACGAGGCTGTTCCGGGTAGTCCAGAGGTGAAGGAGGTGGTTATCCCCCGCCGGGGTCACCTCGGAGAGTTTAATGTGTGTTTCTGTGGAGCGAAGAATAAAAAGCAGTTGCTCGGACCAGACATGGTACCCTTTCTCCTTAATATAGGTAGAATAAGTGTACAGTTTTTGAAACTTCGTCCAATCAGGTAATTTTGCCTGTCCGTAGGGTCTTGCCAAAGGATGTGTGCAAATCAGCAGTGGTCGCTGCCGAGTGTCTCCTCAGTGTTGACCCAATGCGCATACTGCATGTTTTTGTGAGGTCCGTACACGTGTACCGAGTCATGGAGTTACCCACACGAGTTGGGTAGGCCGGGTTGGTGTGGAGAATGAGGCTCAGCGTGGACAAAAGTTCCGTCAACTTACGACCGCGTTTCTCTTCACCTACGTACCCCAAAATGTACTAAACGCTTTAAGACGCCCGCGATCACCAGGGGATCCCTGCCAAAAGCCTTGAAGGCGCGGCTAAAAAGTCTGCAAATGTTACGTTGGCTAGTCGTCGTGCGCAATAACTGTTTAGCACATAAAAGGGTGGGTCCTGTT
This sequence comes from Rhipicephalus annulatus, assembly GCA_013436015.1. Lineage (NCBI taxonomy): Eukaryota > Metazoa > Arthropoda > Arachnida > Ixodida > Ixodidae > Rhipicephalus > Rhipicephalus annulatus. Next base: position 18,821 of record WOVY01001820.1, on the reverse strand, counting down.
TACGACGCGGAAGGAGTTTCACCAACACGTACGAAAATTCCGGCTTAAGGTCAAGATCAACTAAGTTGGCCGTATAAGCTTTGTGCACGCAGATGCAGAAATAAGGGTCCTGCTGAAACGTAGTATCGTTTGTGAGTCTGGCAGCACTCCCTGGCCCCGGCTGAGGCGGCTGCATTTCCGATGGAGGCGGAAATGTTTTAGGCCCGTGTGCTCAGACTTGGGTGCACGTTAAAGAACCCCAGGTGGTCGAAATTTCCGGAGCCCTCCACTACGGCGTCTCTCTTAATCATATGGTGGTTTTGGGACGTTAAACCCAACATATCAATCAATAAATCAGTCAATCAGCACTCCCTGGCTCCTGGAGGGCTACACCGCAGATGCGTTTTCAAATGTTTCTAAGAAAAGCGGAAGATTGGCCCGCTTGGTGTGAGCCTTAAAGCCCCGACAATTTCATTGAGTGATTTGGTTGTGATTGGCCGAATAGAATAGCGGGCATTCCCGAATGCTAATGGTGCCCACCATGGTCGGTGGAGTTAAGGAGTGATTGTCATGACGGCGCTCCAGAGCCAGTGCTCATGGAGAGGGGGGACTCCTAAACTCTGGAGGCGGAGCAGTTGTCATCATTTTTCGCCTAAGCATTTTAAGGTACCGGCCAGGCACGTCCTTAACGGGGCCGGCTCGTTTTGCGAAACGCACGACTTTCTAGGCCATGAGGGTAGGGATGGCCTCTGTCATTTCAGGAATGGCGGCATTTACGGCCGCTGAGATTTGGGTTTCAAGGGCAGTTAACCGTCTGCCCATATGGACCTCAAGGGAGCTCACACGAGCCTTGAGTGTGGCTACCGCGTCCGCTACCGTCACCCTGGTCTTACTCTCAATTACCTCTACTGCGGGGGTAGAGGCAGGTGAGATGACTTGGTTCTGTTTGGCCTCGGTGGCCCCTAGTGTTTCCTTCAACTCTTCGATTTGTGCCTGAAGGTTAGCGTTAATATTTTGGTCGGAGTAACGTGTCGAAGAGGAAATGATAGGGGGAATCAGGAGGCAGCCCTACCGTACCACTCACTTTGGCTCCGTTTTTAACAGCGTTAGCCCATGACACGGCCTCGCCGCATGGTCGCGTCACCAGTTGCTGCCCGGTTCCGCCATGCGTTGGTATCAACGATGGCTGCCCGACACTTCCAGCTAGGGAAACTCGCTTGTCTGTCTTGGTGACATCCTGGTGTGGTCGCTCACTGGGACGCTGATGTTTGCAGCGTTTCTTCTATGCCAATTTGGACTTCCCGCCTTGTTTAGCGGCTACCTTAGAATAACGGTACTTGGCTGTGCATGCACGAGAGTTCAGGACATGTGCTCTACGACAAACAGAACACACGGGTTTGCACTCATGGGGGGCCAGCACCTCCTCATCTGCGAGAAGAACATGCTGTCCACACAGGCCACACGTGTCTGGTCTTGGGTTAAGACAAGTGTCCATCTGATGGCCGACGACACCGCACTTGCCGCAGGCTGGGATTGTGCAATAGTAAGGTTTGACTGGGATCAGCATTGTGTTTTAGTGAACAAAGCGCGGCTTTCTCTTGGTGGCAAAAGTTACACGCGCCTTGTTCGATGTCATAAATTTGCGAACCTCGACAGTGGTGCCTGAATTCCAGCGTACACTCTCTCGGAGCATCTCCGTCGTATCGGAGTTGCGTACTGCGATGACTCCGTGGAAGACGTTGCCCCCATCTTGTCACAGGTATCCATGGAGAAGCACCTGCCTGTTCTCGATGTTTATCGCAAAGACCCCGATAACTTTGTTCGCCGTGTTTGGGTGCGGCGTGTGAATGACGATTCAATCTTGCTCTCTACAGGGGAGGAACTGTCAGCGTCTCAGCTCGCTCATGCCCAAGGTATGCCTTGAACGCAATACCGTAACGGTTCTCTGAGAAAGATTCAATATTCATGCATTGAGACGCATTCACGTGGCTTCACGACTATTACATAGTCGTCCGGATTCTATTATAAAAAAGGACGAGGCTTCCACTTGGTCAGCACCTTGTCTTTGCGTCCCGCAGCGCGCGATGTGGGAGGCAGCGTCATGTCAACCGATGTGCCGGAGACCGGGGCAGTGGCAGACGCCACGTTCTTGGCGTTGGCTTGCGAACGGCTTTCAACCGCGTCGTTGAGAGCTTGGCTCTGAAACTTCGGTAAAGAGACAGAACTTGGCATTTCGGTAGTCGTAATTGTATCTCACTCCATGGAATGTGGGTCGTATCCACGCTAGGTGACCGTAGACGAGGCCATGTTGATTGGGAACACCGGTCCCAAGTCGCCGGCTATAGGCGTCGCCTTTTGGCTTAACGGCGTCGCCTACGTGGTCGAGGAAAAATCGGCCGTGCGGCTGTCCGAAATCAGCCCACCTGAATGATACTGGTATCTACGTCTTGCCTGTGAGTCACTAAGACTATTGATGCTGATCTTGACGGGGTACGGTGAATTTGCCTGAAGTTCCAGCTGAAAATCTGCGGATCTGAAGCGCAGTACGTCCTGTACCATCACGCGCTTGCAGCACCCCCCTCGTCGACAGCTTGGACTGTGCGGGCTTTTTCATTAGTTCGGCTCGTCTCCTAATTGGTCAGAGGCCAAGGGTAATTGAAGAATGAAGCCCAGCAGCGTGCATACTTTAAACGACGGTAATGGTGGTCACGATCTCCATGGAGACTCGCAGCCACTTCTTGTACGCTACGACAACGCAAGAAACAACGCGGTTTCCTCCTTTCCGCCTTGTTTACGGACGCAACGTGCGAACCCTGCTCATTTTTATGTTTTCGTATGACAATAGCGATGAACTTGCTTCTGATGCTCAGCAATACATGCTGTACGCTGAAGAAGCTTGTCAAATAGCCCAGATAAACACCAGTCAAGAACAAGAGGCAGACGCGCGGCGTTACAACCTCCGCCATCGAGGCGTCGCCTACCACCTTTGCGACCAAGTGTGGGTTGTGGATCACTCGGTGACCAGACATGTCGAAAAAAAAACTTCCGTGTCGTTATTTTTGACCTTACAAGACTTTCACACGTGTAACGGGCCTTACCTACGTGGTATTCTTGGACGGCGCAGTGTCTTCTCGTCGACAGCTTCGGCCCGAAACCGTGCAGTTCGTTCGACTGAAGCCATACTTCACAGAGTAGCCCTTGTGCTTCTACGTGTTACAACGAGCAGTGAATTTTGGTTGCTGCTGTTTTTGTTCTCTTGTGTTCTGGCGCCTTTTTCGGCGCTTGGCGCAAGTGTTGGTACAGTTTTTTATTTGTACTGTGGGTACGGGCACTCACTCTCTTTAGTCTTCTACATGTGCGTGTTTAGACTATGCTTTCATTTGTTTTCTTACAAGCCTTCGAGTCAATGCTTTCAAAGGGGGACTAATGCCACATAATAATCTTGTAAGAGAACCACGAGTGGAAGAAGACGAAGATCTAGCTGCTTGGCTAGTATAGCCAACTAGCCCAATAAAGCGAGGTTCTCGTCAGAAGCATTACAATACTTCAGAAGTGGTGCGAAAAACAAAAACAAAACATGGCTCCCTCCGCGAAATTTCCAATGAATATGTGAACATACTTAACGGGTAGTCAGTGCGTTCTCGACTAAAATTGCTCTGGTGACAGCTATAATGGGGGCGCACTTTAAGTTCGCGCTCGTCGGAGATCAAATTCACAAAGCACTTTCTTCGTAGGTGTTATTTGCTACTGGTCAGCCGATTTCGGTACTGGTGGGACTTTCATCCAGATTGCACAAAAATCTCTCTCACAAACCCAGCATAAGACATTCTTGTGATCAAAGGCCCAGCACTTCACTGACAAAAACAAAATAAACATATAAATATATAAATACCATACTCATAACAAATGATACTTATGCAAACAGGGGCATCAATTAATCATGTTCAGCAGATACAAACAAAACGCATGAAATGTACCTGAACATTCTTGTATAAACGCTTCTTTCTGTTTGTTTAAAGAATGTTATGAAATCGTTTGCTATCCTTATGATCAACGTTTCTATTATGTAAAAGCCGCGCGTAGTGGGTAACAACTTAGATGGTCACTTAGGTGTTACACTAAGTGCATCATGACTGGCTGGCACTCAAACAGAGCCTCACGAAGCACTGTTATGCAACAGGAGCGCTCTCTTTCTCTCTCTCTCTCTCTCTCACACACACACACACACACAGCGAGAGAGAGAGAGAGAGAGAGACAGACAGACAGACAGACAGACAGACAGACAGACAGACAGAACCAAAACCAAACAGGCAACCAAAAGTATGGACATCTACATAAAAGCGCATGTCGAAGACTGTACGCTACCTACTACCTACCACATGTGCCTGTAAAGAGTGCTTTGCCTTTGGCGCAATATTTGTAAGGAGAAGCCAAGCAAAAAAAAAAAGGAGTATACACCTTCAGGTATTACTGGGCAGAAAACTAAAGGAGCATTGGCACCAACTTTCATACACGAGATGTGTCATTCATTCAGTTTGCTTGGTATGCATGAGTTTTTTAGCGAAGTATGAATCTCATTCATTACGTAGAAGTTATTCTATTTCGAGCGCAAAGAGAATTCATGGCTGATCGGCGTGTTCCCGCTCATGAGACATCGGCAGAATTCGGCGTGTTGATCAAGCTCCTAGGCCACGCCTGAGCCACCAAGCGACGATGAGCGAGCAACAATGACGTCAACAATTTCAGTGTTGTCATCGCGGGGTCTACACGTGTTGTGGTGACGCCTGGCTGCCTGGTAACAGCTTAACTTGCTTTGGAATGGTTCTTGCAGCGCGTTCGTGTGAATCCTGCGTTTTCATTGTGCCGCTTCGGGGGATTTGTCGCGGATTCGTGAACGCGAATGTGATTAGTTGAAGCTAGGCCATGGCGAACAAGCAACACGAACGCAGCGGGCCTCAAACGTGCGTCTCCAACTGTCTCGTCACTGCTCTGTCGGGTGTTGATTTCAGAATCAGCGCTCAGGAGAGGGTCTCACCAAAAATTATTCACCACAGCGCGAATCTTCGCAATTCCAGTTTTCTGAATATTTTGATCGCCGCTTGATGAAGATTATGACTGTGGCGCCGGTAATGGTTATGGAGATGACATTACGATACACGTATGCGCTGTCGCGGCTCGGGGTGCTGAGTCGTATCTTACCGCTGCGACCAGTTGTTGTGGGTCGGAAGGAAGGTCGCACGAACGTAGTGGTTGAACAGTTACATGGTTCAGGACGACGTCCAGCACTCTGCGGAGTCGTTTTAAGCCCTCTCGGGCTCCTCCTCTCCGAGTGGAACACCAATCACACACACACAACAGGCGAGAGGTACGAGCATGCACGGCCCACGTGAACATCCAATATTGAGTCGTGATCACTGCACTGCAAGGTGGCACCAGAGGGGCTCTTCCTCGTCGTGTGTGTCGCTGGTCGAGGGGTCCCAAGATCCGGACAGCAGACATGAAACGGTCCGCCAATCTGTCCGCTCAATTAGCAGGGCAATTTGTGGCGGCGGCCGCAGTTTCTTCCAAGGAAGACGCTGTCTTTGTTGTCCTCTCTGGAACGGCTTACGGCGTCATGGCGGAAAGCCGTGACAATACCTGGTGGGCATAGACAGCCGGCCAGTCGGCTACTTGTTTGAGGATCAAAAGAGCGCCGCTCTCCCGTCATCTCTGGACGCTGGTTCCGAGAAAACTGGGTTCCAGGCGTGGGAACGCTGCCCGGCTACGCTTCCCAGCGACAGCATGGCGCCTACTGACGGCGGTCATAACAGCGCCGAGAAAACGAAATGTGAACTGAAAATCTCGTCAGCATTTCGTGTGGCCAAGTGACCAGACGGGGCGGGACCACGGGAGGTTACCACTTGGCAGCGCTTGCAGCGCTGAAAATTGGTGGGCTTTGCATTGCATTCGTTGTGAATTGGGTTGGATACTGGTCAAGCTGACAGATATTGCACACATTAATTTGTTCCTCTGCTGCATTATTATTGCGATAGCGTTTATATGGACAGTGGCGGCTGGTCGTTCCAGATGCCGCTGTCATTGATATATATATATATATATATATATATATATATATATATATATATATATATATATATATATATATATATATATATATATATATATATATATATATATTTATATACGAGGAAAGATGCGCTTTCTGTAGAGCGAACGGCCGGAAAGGCGCCGTTCGCTCTGTGGCATAAGCCACGGCCGGTGGCGTATGGTTGCGTGCCTTTTGCCCCAAAGCTGGCAGGAGCTTCTACTCTCAACACGAAAAAACGGTGCCATAGGTCTGCCTGGAGTAGCCGTGTTCGCTTACACCAGCGTTTTGTAGAGTCACGTGAAATCGAATCTAAATGAGTTCACTACCAGCCTCACTTCGTATATCAACGTCGTCCCGACGCACGAACCTTGTTCGTCCGTTTGCAAAAGAATTACGTGGTAGTATGTACTTTGCAACTGTACTGTGTCATAGCGGGTATTCTAGGGTACACCAAAATGGTTGATATTACGCGCACATATGTTTGCTTTTTTTGAAATGATTGGTGCTGCCACAGAGAACTGAAATCAAGCTAGCAGTAGAGAAGGTGATCATCACGGAGCCCGATAACGCTTTCTTGTTCTAGTTTTGAAGGGAAGCTGAAGCGTCCTGCAAATTGTCATGTTGTCTGTGAACGAAATGTAAGTGGTGAGACCATAGCATTTGTAAAGGTATACGAGCCGCCTACTGTCTCTTGAGATAGTGTGTGTGCCAGCGTTTGAGACCGCAACCTGATGACTGAAGTTCCCCGTTGCTGCTCGAGCGACTCACCCACCGAGTGCCCCCTCACCCGGCACCACTCCATTCTCTTTTGCCTGACGAAAGTCTAGCATGGCGTTCCTGCTTCAGAAGCCGTAGACAGCAGGTTGAAAGCAAGAAAGATGTTATTGCATGCGCCCTTCGTGCGACGAAGATGGCCGTCTAGTTCATCATCTAGTTTCATCAGGTGCTTCAGCCGCGTTAGTGCGCGGTGTTGATAAGCACTTACTCGCGTATAATACGTATGATGCGCAAGCGATTTTATCAATAAAGAATTTATATGAAACATAACTTCGATGACCGAAACCCTCAGAAAGTGTGCATGCATATATTTTCTCCCACAACTAAAAGAAATCGTACATTAACTGCAATACGATAAGAGCATTGCGGCGAAATTAACTAGTACTGTGGATGCCTGCTCATCTGAAGGAAGAAACACAGTCCTCTCCATATCACTGATTATCCGCTGCTGACCTTGTTCTGTTTAGTGATGTTTAAGAAACGAACGATTGATATTCTGCCAACACCTTTCGGGGCCATGACCTGCTTTTGCTGTTATTGTGAGGCTTAGAGCATTTTGGTGCCATCTGGTGGGCCATTTGAAGCGTGTATGGCTGAGGTGGATTCAGACAACCGTTGTCGATATTGCTTGAGCCAGTCTTTCAAGTGCCTCCGCAATACTGTTGGGCGCAGCATGATCCTAAAAAAAAAGCCTCATATCGAAGCAGTGGTACCGCTTCTACTCGGAGTCGACCTTAAAAGGGGAAGCGAGCCAGGCTAAGTGGATAGGCCGAGGCAGAATTTCGACGTTGTACGGGGCATGCTTTGAGGCTGGTGCGCCGAAAGAAGGAGGTGGCTGAATCCACAGATTGTATATGCTACCTTTTGAAGGTAATGCATTCCGAGCGAATTGCGATGTGTGTGGCATTGCCGTTGGAGGATTACGTACGGCGCAACTACATCGTGTAGCCCGAAAAGATTTAGGTCCGAAAGTGTTCCGTTGTCAAGGAACCGGAGAGGCACGTATATACGCTCCCTGGAGATAAGTGAAAACCTTCACACCAAATGAATGTTTAATGCACGCGCAATAGGAAAAATATATAAGAATTAACCTATTTGCAATTGATGCGCACAGCAACGCCAAGATCAAGGTACAAGTCGACAGATGAAAACACAAAGTGAGAACAGATTGAATGAGCAGAACAAAGAGCCTCCGACAGGCTGGTTGACCTTTCGATAGAAAGATCTGCCTTTGTCAAACGCGCTTTGTCCTCCTCGGCGTGATAGATTTAAGCAGGTTAAAATATGAAACATTAGATCCGTGCAACATTGCTATAATGAAAACACGAACTTTTGAGATTTGTTCAACGACGCAAAAAACTCCACGCTTCGCTCCCACCATATCGAGAACTACGTGTGACAAATTTTTATTATGACTGATACTACGCCCGACCACAATTAGGTCATGTATATAGCGCGAAAAATTCAGCCAAATATAAAGTTTATCACTTCAAAATATATTTTTACCACTCAGCTCTAATGCTGACTACCACTAGGGTGTTTGGGGCTAAATAGTCGTATTCGGAAGCAGGGATTACAGGGGAAAGACAAATGCGCTACCTCGCAGTACAAGCAATGGGTTTATAGGGCATGGGACATTATAGTGCGGCAATTTCGTCATAGCTGAATTCGAAAAGCTATTTCTCATTTATGAATAGTAGTTGCGGTTTGTGATTAAAGACACTTGGTTGAAAGAAAATGAACACTTTTAGATTGCGATTTCATGTGATAAGCACATACGTGCTAAATGTTAATTACTTTATTTGTGGTGGCAGCCTTGATTGGTGCCACTCGATTCGTACTTCCTGAAAATAAATTTGAGGTCTATGTTGGTGCTCAGTTAACGCCATAGAAAATTACGTTGACAAGATAACAGGAAAGGAAAGAGAATAGAAAACTAATCAATAAATTATTAAATAACGCCTCTATATAATTTAAAATAATTGCGAAAGTACTGCATTGCGATCGAAAACGTAAAACGTTGATCACACATCGATGATGCATAATGACTTCATTTACATGCCATCTGCCGTTGCTGAACGCGTATAGCAACAGGAAAGGAAACGAAATCTTGGCGGTGTTTTTCAGCTTTCTATAGTTTATTTACAACTATGTAGAAATTCATAAGCAAAAAACAAAAGCTCGAGATTCTCAAGCGGCCCTTTTGTTGAGATTCGAGGCCGTGTTTCCTGGCACAGCTCGTCTCTCGAGTCCCGAGTGAGGTCCTAAAGGACTCGTGGCGCACTCGCAGAACATGGGCTCTCAAGGAGTAGCGTGGCGCTTTTAGTCCACTGAGAGCCTATACCGAAGCAAGTGGATGAGCAAGGAGTAGTACATATGAAAGCGCGCAGTCACGGCCTGTTCTTTTAAGTGTACTCCGCTACATGTCTAGTCGCTCGATAGATACGTCGCTATGTACTCGCGCAGCTTTTGAGACGATACGACTATATCACTCAGCGGCCTTGGAAGCTGCGCTTGAGAGTCTAATCAAGGATGGCGACAAGAAATCTAGTTCTCCTTCTTGCGTTTTTTTGTCGCTACAGTGTGCTCGAAGCGGTCCAAAGCACCGATGAAGGAATCGAGATTGTTAATTAGTAATCGTTAATCAGCCCGACAATTGCCACGTTTTTGCCCACTTTCATGCGTGACGTGCTGACAGTGCATCGTTGATAGTGGGAATATGGCTCTTCACTTACATTTTCGTGCTGGTGGCATGACATAGGTCAGCCAAATCAGGTCTCAGTAATTTGGGAGGAGACGGCGTAACAATGTGCGTGTCTAAGTAAAACATTTTTCAGTAACCAAGAGACGTGGTGCACGATTGCAGAAAAGGTGAAGGTATCTTCCACACACAGTGTTGGAGCCCGACAGCGAGATAACTTTTATGGTTTCTTCACATTCCGTTCAGATTCGTTTGTCAAAAAAAAAAAAAACATACATCATCTCCCCACGGGCCACGATGGTGAAATCTGAAAGCTTCACGGGTGATTCTCACCGAGTTTCCGTTTCGTTTCACTTGGCAACACAACCCCATGAAAGTAAGCGTGGGAGAATGTAACGAGAAGAGAGCAGATTTTTGCACCAGGTTGCTGCGTCTTCATTTAGAGATTGTACGGGATTCTTAACATCGGTGCTCGAGGTATCATGAAGACGGTGGCTTCGTGGTTGGTGTAGTGTAGCGTCAAGGGGTCTTCCTGCAGAGGTTCGCGTTTTAAATTTGCGAAGACGAGGTGTACGCACATTCCTCTGATGGTGGTGGGTTACTTGTGATCTTGAGAAATCCATCTCAAACAGTATACGCCGAGCCCTCGTTGGTTCCGTAGCAGTCTACTGCCGACGTTGACGTTTACGTTCGGCTTCCCGAGCCTTCCTCTTCTCAATGGCGGTGGCGCAGCCGCTGCAACTAGCACTGACGTAGACGTTGTTCATGGCGTTTCGCGCACCGTTGCGCTGGGAGAGAAGGACGGAAGCACGGCGAACGCGTGCTTTATGTGCCTCGTGACACTTGCGCCGCCTACCGGCATACACTTAGAGATGAAAAGTAAATTTGCGGTGCTGCACCTGTCACGGAGAGGGAAGGAGAGCACACCTGCGTAGGAGACGAGAATGAGGGAGAGCTGCGCATGCGCAGTATGAGTGCGGACGCTGCATAACAGACACTTTCCTCTGCATAAGTTACATTTACATCTAAAAACACGTGGTGATTTTTGAGAATATTGCTTTCCAAGCTGAATGTTGTTAAAATATGCACTTGCAATGACGTATCTAAAGCATTATACAGGATGGGCCAATCGCTGTGTCACAATAATTCTCGGGTAACTAAGTGCATTGACGGCTAGCTTTAGTTAAAAAAACAATACTCAGCAACGGACATAGATCATAGTTAGTCATGTTCTAGATAGTTACAAGCTATGTCTGAGAACGGGCTGAAGGTTTTAGGCCTTAGCTTTTTATGGGAAAGAAGCGTCGAGGAACCGTAGCACCCACATTTTACTGTCTTAGCTCTTTTTTTATACTGGGTACTTAAGATGCGTAAGGTAGAAAAACTCCCCACGCACATTGCTACATAAAGTAGTTTTAGTACAGGTTTCACAAAGTTTCGTGTAAAACCTCAAGACTGTGAAGAGGCACAATCTCAACGTGGTAGATATAAAGCCCGGTCGTCAGATAAAGTTCTGAAGGAATATCAATAAAATTATTACCAATCAAACACTCTTGTGAGTGCTTCTTAGATTGTTGGTAATATCTTAAAAGATCAATTTGTGGCTGAGTTGTTTAACTTTTTTGTTATATCTGTTTTCTTAGAGGTACAGCATTTCCCCAACCTGATATAGATGCTTTACTTCATGCTGAATGGGTGTCTTGCATACAAAACTATACTATACGTTTCGTTTTTCATCTTGACTTGTAAAACTCTCTTTTTGTTGTGGGCTCACCATGCGTTGAATAAAAAAGGCAGGTTTTCACCTTCTCTCATGCCGCCAATATTTTGTGCAATCAATGAGTATACATAAGTTAGGATATTTTAGGCATGTAATTGCAGACAAACATTGTGTCTAGGAGCGTTCAAAATGAACCATCAAATACAGTAATAAGGTACAGGGACAGAGAGGTCAATCGGGAGGCAATGGGGCAGCTACTTCTCGGCACCTGCCAATCAACACGAAAACGCAGCAGTGCCGCACTGCCAAGAAAGAGGATTGCGGGTTTGATTCCTTGACACGGTGGTTGCATTTCATCAGGAGCTAAGTCAAGTGGCAGCTGTGATCTTGTATTTCAGGGGCATGTGAATGACACATGGGAAACGCTGAGGAGTCAAAATTGGTTACCGGTGTACCCTCTACCGGGGGGCATAGGTAGAAGCTTTTACGGGGACGGGAACACCACTTTCTCTGAAGTGGGAACCTGGGAGGCAGATGCGGTCGAGCGTCATTTGGTACTCTTTATGTCACGACAAAAAATTTGGGGGGTACGGGGGGGGGATACAGGCCGGGTGTGCCAACTCCTGGCTACACCGCTGCCCCCTATGACAAGGGTCATAATCATATTGTGGTTTAAACTCGTAATCTACAGAATTCAAAATAATTACAATATACGTAAAAGTATGACAACAAGGAAAACAGATTTATGTTCCCACTTAAGATGTCATACACCATGTACCACATACCTTTCCAGCCTCCTTGTTGGCTGCACAACACTTTATAAATTGAGATATTTTACAAGCTTTAATCAGACTGCGTGCTTATGGTCAGCCTCGTGTGCCATTTATTTGAAGTTTGATGTCGAGTACCTGTCGTTTTCACATAAGTTTATGAAACTCGCGCTGAGGTGGGCATGAAGAAAAAATTAGGTATCCGTCATGCCGTATCTTTGCTGCAGCTTGTTATGCAGAAAAACATGACGATGATAAAAATTATAGTGATGGTAACATTTAGCGCAACCTTTTGTAAGGATTTGGCAGCTTTCAAGCGTCTACTGTTTAAACAATTCTCATGGCGTTATGCCTTGTGTGACCACCGCCTCTGCCTCGCAATATTAGCATCTGTTAACGGTACTTCCTGCACCACATGACGTTAGGGTCTCTTTTGGAAGCATTTCCGAGCTCCTGGGTGACTCTGCGGTAGAATACTTGACTAGCAACGCAGAGTATTCGGGTTCTATTTGGTCTAGAAAACCTTATTTTTATTCTTTGAAATAATCAAAGATTTTTGCCCACGGACAACGTTATTTTTCACTCAGATGCATACCGCCGACGCGACGCTGCATTTTCCGTGAAAGGACTCGCCAAATATTTAGCGTTAGTGTGCGCAACTTCACACAACCTAAATATCATGTTTATGTATTATTCCCCTGTATATATTTATGCTCCACGTTTATGCTACTGTTTGCCATTTAATAACTGCACACAAATGGGAACTCTTGTGGTATTACTCTACTGCAGTTTATGTCACTGGTGAAAAGAAATCGTAGCAGTGAGTCGGTATAATATGCGTTCGGTTTTATACAAGACACACAACAGCCGGATGAGGCCCTTAATAACATCTGGTAAATCGACTGGAAGTGGTGCCGTTCCGATTGGGTAACACTCACCACCGCGGCCTAGACGCTACCAGCGGCAATGCTTGCCGTGCGCAAATACATCTTTCCAGCCGAATGAGTGGTTGGATTTTTGACGAGACCACGTCCGTCGGGACTGCTGCAATACAGGGTTACGTTTGCGGCTTGGGCCCCGTTGTTTGCTACGAGGTGCAAAACTGATGGCCCACGGAGTTTGTTCGTGCGTCAACGCTGGAGATTGAAATTTTTTTCCGAGGAAACAAAGAATAGGCAGTAAAGCTGCACTGGAGAATTTTATTACAAGAGCTTTGTGTACTACCCAGTATTGACGGCTTTCTGTAGCCTCTGCGTTGTTTACAGGGTTCTCTTTTTCCCAGTCACTCATTGATACTGGGGCTCGGCCCCATGGTTTGCACACCGTGTTCTGTTCCAATAGTGTATGTACACCGCTCTATAATGGTTCGTGCTGTTGAGCAATGGAGATTGTAAGTCGGTGAATATCCTGACTTTCGTGTTGAAATTACATTGAAGACCCACAATTTTCAGGCAAAAGCTACAACACTTTTCATGGGGATTGTTGTATTTTAGCCAGTAATGAAAATTTATAGAACTTCAGGTTAAACCGAAATTGACCTAAAATGACAAGTTGCTCAGAGGGATGATAGAGACAGAAAATAAGCATGAATTTTACACCTCTGTAAATTTGCATTGAAACAAATTTTACAGCGTTGGAAATATTATTTGTTACATTGTCTACGAAAAAATTCCTCATAAAGTACTACCTTGCTTTAAAATGATACAATGCTTACCAAAGCTTACACTTAAAATGATTCTTTTGTTTGTGAGGCCCGAATTTTCACTTATGACTTTCTTTAGGCAAACATGGGAACTCTCTTTGTAGATCAAAATGCTCTTGTCTTTGGACACAGAGTTAACGTGTCTCTTTAAAAGAAGTCATGTACAGCCTGTTTCGCACTTAAGGGAAATCTCGGAGCGCATGGCATCGTGTGGCAGTGCGACGCGGTCAGCGCTGCAGTCGGGCGCCGGCAGAGGCTCGCGGATGCGCAAGCTCTTGAGGAGCGCGGTGCATCGTCTGTGAAGGCGATGTGCACTGGTCACTATGTCGGGCAGCTTCTTGATTTCATCGTTTGCTGCAAGAACTAGGCTGATATTCTGAACTAAACGTTGTGCGATGCAAATCTGTCAGCCTTCATTGGCGATAATAGGGTTCTGGACACAGTATTTGGCAGCATATAGTGTTTGTTCTTTGTAAACGCCGTGGTACTGAGTGCGTACTATAAGCGTCAAATGAAACCTGAACAGCGTCAAGCCTTCGAAATGGTATAGTGCGTGCCGTCCAACTCTCAGCGTGGACAGGCACGCGTATATGCGCAGAGCTGCCGAACAGTATGCGCTTTCCTATCAACTTTGAGAACACGACTGCGAGCACTACACTGTCGACAAGGCTTACCGCTCTTCAGGTTTCATTTGATGCTGATAGTACACGTGTCTCTTCTTTGTGTGTGTACTACAGTACGTTGCGACAAGGACGAACATAATGAACACTTACCCTGCATGGAATTTAGTTCATGCTAAGTAAAAAGAAATCACTCTTTAGTGACTGCGGGAAGATATGCGCGTTCAGCACAATAAAACAAACGAGAATGAGTTCAGGAATACTGTAGGTCGAGATAATGACCTGAAAGGACGTCTTCTAGCTGGCATTCGTTACATGAGGCGGCACTCACATGCTGGCGTCGAAACGCACGCGTGGAGCTTTCAGCTTTACTCAATGGATCGTCATGACCTATGCGACAAAAATGACAACGCTCTTTCTAGACGACAGGGAGTCGTACAATGGCGTGATGAGCGATATCGCCCCAAATTCTGCAGTAACTGAAATTTGTTCGCTGCCCGACAATGAGGCCAACAGGCACCGCCGTAGCTGACGACGCGTTTAAACCAGCCCCGCCGCGGTGGTCTAGGGGCTAAGGTATTTGGCTACTGACCCGCAGGTCGCGGGTTCGAATCCCGGCTGTGGCGGCTGCATTTCTGATGGAGGCGGAAATGTTGTAGGCCCGCGTGCTCAAATTTGGGTGCACGTTAAAGAACCCCCGGTGGTCGAAATCTCCGGAGCCCTCCACTACGGCGTCTCTCATAATCATATGGTGGTTTTGGGACGTTAAACCCCACATACCTATCTATATATCGTTCAACAATAGGTAGTTTTAGTTTCACGTACGTAGAGACTTTACGTAATACTTCTATGTGTAAGCAGTGCGTATGCTCAGAACACAGCGGTCGCGAGCTGGTCTCACGTACGTAAGTGGGATTCCATTATTCCCGCGCGTTTCTCACGAACGTAGACAGCTTCGCGTGGGTGCTCGAACAAAATAGCGTGTCGAGCGTTTGCTTGCATAGAAAAATGGCGACAGGATGACTGGAGCGGTTCCGCGCTTTCGCTGGTCGAAGAACAAAGATTAACACCTATAGACGGTTTTCTACGGTGTGAACGGGCACTGCCACAGTTGAACATAAGATCTTATGGTCTTCTCTTTTCCACTTCTTCACCGTCGCCGATGGCCAGCCGATTCGCCGCCACCACCGCTCCTAGGTTGAAGGCTAACAAAGCGGACGCAGCACACAGTCTGCGCCGCCCGTATCTTTTTTTTTTCTTTTTTTAAGGCAGTGTGCCGTGTCGCCTCATGGCTGACAGAAATTGGGTGCCTTTTTCCTGCTTCAAGAATCACAACCACCACCATTTCTCGTCGTAGGTTGCAGGCTACGTCCGCCACACGCCACATCGTAGCCGCGCCGCCGAGAAGACTATGGCACTTAGGTGTGGTGGCACCATCTAGTTTTGCATAGACGATCTTGCTGTGCAAAATGGCCTACTACGTGATGTCAGGAAATGCAAACTTCTTGAGGATAACACAAGGCACACAGCGTGGTGGACAGGGATCGTAGTCCGCTTGACAGAGTTGCACTTAAATGTGTTAGCGCTCATGCTGTTTGTGATCGGATGGACCTGCTGCTCGCGCAACACGCCGAGTGACTATACTTCGCAGGCAAGTTGCTTGGTGTGGTGGTATCAATTTAGTGTACAACGCAGACTGAGAACTAGACTGGTCATTAGAATGTTTTTCTTGGTTACACCTCCTAGGTCCGGAACTGAGGCGGAGTACTCGAAACAAAACGAGTTTCTCGAAGAAGATTTTATAGTTGTGAAAGATAACAGCTTTAAAATAAATGCGAATTTTGAAGAAGGCACAGTTGGGCCCAGGCATTGATTGTTTGATATGTGAGGTTTGACGTGCCAAAACGATCATATGATTATGAGGGGCGGCTTAGTGGAGGGTTCCGGAAATTTCGACCACCTGGGGTTCTTTAACGTGCACCCAAATGTGAGCACAAGGGCTTACAGCAGTTTGGTGCACTACTGCGCTGTATGTTACGCGAAAAAAACATCACAATACTCAATCAATTGCGTGGGCGTATTTATCGAATGAGCCTATAGGCGTCATAAAGCCTGCGCATATGTCGCCCTTTGAAACGAGAGAGAAACGAATAATAAACTTGCCAGTAACCACCACTAAACTGTGCCTACTCCTCAGTCAACTTGGTTTTTTTTTCTTACAATCGTGAATTGTAACAAAAACATAACGCTGCTGCCAATATCGCAGGGGGAACCGTTACAGACAGCAGTTGTTTGTGTTTAATGAATGTGCCAATTTTAGTAGCAAGTGCAGATCCCGTGTATCTTGAGTACGCAGCGGAAGTTAAACGGTCACTTAGTAAGCTGGCTAGTCATTTTACAGCGAGTATCGCCTACGTCAGCATGGCGTATTGATTAGTGTGTTCAGTTGGGAAGCTGCAAGCCGCGTGTTCGAACCCTCGTGGTCGCGTATTTTTACGAGTGCGTTAAGCGTAGATTTCTACATAATTATTTTTGTTTGTGTAGGGCAGCTTGTCACGGTGATTCTGACGCCGTTTCGCACTCCGGCATGCACCATATGCCACCAATAATTCCAGCACCATAATCCACCACAATGGTGGATGGTGGAATCCACCATTACTATAGTGGACATCTTTTCAATAAGGATTGCAGAAGAAAATCAAGCATTTTTGACGTCGCAAAAGATTGGCGGGGCGCACACAACACTGCGGCAGGCACGTGACGAGGGCTGCTGTTTCTCGACGCTCTCGCTCTGTTGTCGTACTGCTCTCGTGACGGTTTCAGCTACCTACGCCAGAAATGCCGTTAAAAAAACGGCATTCATGAAGGGACGCTATCCTAATATATTTACCTCATATCGAAGCACTCACATCTTTTAGTTTTGTACCACTTGTGGGGCTCCGATTTGGAAACTGCGATGTTGCCAATGGTTGAGCATCCATAGTCTTAGGCATTTCCCCACGGTAAGATGCAGGAGGAGGAGGAGGAAGGGAAGAAATGAAAGGCAGGGAGGTCAACCAGACGCACGTCTGGTTTGCTACCCTGCACTGGGTGAAGGGGTGAGGGAATTAAAGAAGAACAGAGAGAGAGAAGTGAAGGGCAACTTGTGTGTAGATGTGACCTTGTCCATTGCACGCTTATAAGCGGTCGCGTAGTCAGTCGTCTTTAGAAACCTTAGCAATGCCCGCATCGCTTTGCTGGCCTGCGACACGTAGAGTCATGAACCAAGGATCTTCTCTTCGGAAAAAGGTCTACCGTCTAGTGTCTCTAACGTTTCGCGTAGCAAGTTGCAAGTTTCTTATGATTTTAGGCGGTCATCGAAGTGACGATAAAATTTGTCGCACATAATGATGCTTGCATTTATTGTAAGATACATCAGAGGACTGACGATTCACTTTTGGCATTTCCACTTACAAGGTGAGGAATTTCTCTAAATGTCCCAGACGAGAATTCGTTTCAGGGGTCCTTTAAGTAGCACGTGAATATAACTGCGACTTATAGGACCAGTAAGAGATGAAGTGTTTGCGTTATTGTTCTGCTACCAGTGCCTCGCATTAAAAGTGAAATTGTGACTTATAATTTTTTTTTACATTATTAACGCAATAACCAATATTTACAAATTATGATATGAGGAGGGAGGAATAAACTTTATTATAAGAATCCAGCAGATTTAGGTGGCCGGGCCTACGTCTCCCATGAAGGGGACGTCAAGGGCTTGCCTCGACACCACCTTATCATAATCAATGCAGTGGTTGTAGCGAAATAAGTTTTTCCTATGAATTATCATGATTACAGGCATTTAAAGTGAGGACCGAGTGGAAGTAACAAAACCCTAGTTGGCTAATATTTTTATTGGTCCGCAAGGATGATCAAAACAGCCCTGCATTGTGTGGACATCATCGAACCGAAAGAGATAGAGCGAAAAAGGCACGCAAATACGCAGACTTTTTTATATTATTGTAGCATATACAAGGCTGCTACCTTGGGCAAATTGTTTTCACGTTGCTGATTCTGCCAAAAATGAAATCTAGTTTTGATGATCGATCATTGATATGTGGGTCTAACGTCCCAAAACCACCATATGATTATGAGAGACGCCGTAGCGGAGGGCTCGGAAATTCTGACCTCTTCGGGTTCTTTAACGTGCACCGAAATCTGAGTACACGGGCCTACAACATTTTTGCCTTCATCAAAATGAAGCTGCCACAGCCAGGATTTGATCCCACGACCGGCGGGTGAGCAGCCGAGTACCTTAGATGCTAGACCACTGCGGTGAGGCGCGCAGTTTATCTTTGAAACCTGAAATCTAAGTCGGAGTTCAGGCGAAAAGAAAAACTGCCACTGCATGCTCTGAATGTATAAAGATAGTTCTTCAGCTTAAAATATGCTGCGCAAAAAGTTTTTTTACATTTACATTAAGTTCTG